>VZSC01004049.1:908082-922294 GCA_013398225.1 Steatornis caripensis
AGAAAGTTACAGACTCTTTCTTCTAATCTAATTTAGTCTTACGCACTTTCATAAATCGTTAGCCAGAACAATTACACACACAGGCACATTCGAATAGTCAAACTACAGACACTGGGCTGTGTTTGAAAGAATGTAACAGTATTAAACCTTTGTGCTTAGCACACATTTCTTTAAAGACTCTTCTGTAGTGTGCAAGAATATGTAGTAGCCAAGCAGACAGACTTGTCTTCCTGACCTCCATGAACTAAGCTAAGTGCCAGAACTGACTTCACAGAAGTCTATTCTTGCCAATAGCTTCATTGGAGCCATTCTGCAATAATCTAGTAACACTGAATTTTTAATTTAACTCAAATTCTTTTGTGAAATAATGTATTTGATTTCATGTGCAAAAATCAGTGTGTCCTCCTCTGCAATCTAGATGAATGAGTTGTCCAAAAACATAGGATTGATTTTCAGTGTTCCATTATTTGGTTCTTATTGGTAGCAAGTGGTTCACAAAGAAAGCCACTTCAAAAAGTTTTATTGTGGAATTTAGGTAATGGGGTCTATTTTAATTTGTGGCATATCCAAAGTCTGGGCTGGCAGCTACCAGATGGTGGGGTGAGTATAATAACCTGGGTATTTCTCTACTTTAAAAAATCATCTGAATCAATTTAATTGCATAAGGAATAAAATAGTATAATTGACTATGAAATCTCCTACAGATTAAGAAAACATTTCAAAACCTACATCTAATGCTGAGAAAGTGTCATGGAAATTGTTAAAGATTTTCTTTAAGGGTTTCAGAGAAAATCAAACTTACCACAGTTATGACTAATCTATGTCTTTGTGTATTTGTTATACCAAAGCATTCCTTGAGATATAAGAAGAACTATGCCAGCGTAAAGGCTTCACAATACCAAAGTGTTATGAGTTGCCTTCACTATTTCCTAGTGTCCTACATTTTTTGGGATTCCTGAACTTCTGTATACACAGATACATTTTACTCTAACAATAACCAGAGCCATTAAGGTGGGGTATCACAGACAATTAACTATATTTTACAGAAGGGTTATCAGTTAAGAAAATATCATAAAACTACACCACTAACATGCCAAAGCGCTAGAAATCACTAAGTATGTAACAGTAACTGTCTAAGTTATGTTCTTTAGTAAAGGAAACTTTTCAGCTGACATTTTCTCATAAATGTGTCCTCTCCACTGGAGGACTTTGAGGGATAAATCCAGAGGAGAGATAATCCTAGTGTTTCTATTATTAGCTAAATGTTTCTTTAGATCCTTTTGCACTGTTTGCTAATGTTGTGTTTTCCTAGTGATTGGTACTTTAGACAGCTATTTTTCCATAGCTTTTTATAGGTCTCTGAAAACCTGTTTTCTTCCCTTTTTCCTTATTTGCCACTTGCATAGAAGGCCCATGTACTTAGGAGATAAAAATTTTCTGGGATGAGTCCAAGATCAGTAATGAAACTCACAGGAACTTAGGACCATCATGGATCTACTGGTAGGATCTACCAAATCGTTCTAAGCACAGGATATATCTGTTTTCTTCTCTAACACACATATTAAAAAAACCTACCAAAACAACACACTTCACTAAACAAGGTTTTCTTTATTTGAAGGAGCTGGAGAGAACAACTAAAGGCAGAGGTCCATCATGCTACTCCATGTACTGCTGCAATGGTCTATGATATTCAGCAAGGAAAAAATAAGAGCAATGTAATCCTAGGCTATCTCATGGGGCTGAAACATTTTAATTGATCAAGTTGTCCAGCAGAAGAGCTGCGTCGAGGCTTGTCAAGTGGATTCTGAGACTACAAACTCTTCAGCTCAGCAGCTCTCTTCTGTGTTTGTATAACATCAAGCATTAAGTCCCTGATTTAACAAGGAGAACCACCAGAAGATGCCCTCTGCAAGTGAAATAAAACCAAAATAGTCACATTATGCATAGTATTAGAAATCTTCCCATATGTCTCCTCCACTTTCTCAGTGGTCTTGTCACCAACCATCTTTTTCTCTCTCTTTTACTGATAAAACTAATGACTGGGGTGGAACAGATAGGGAATGAGGAGTCATAGCAAGCACATTAATCATCTTGTAGTCCAAAAAATCCTGTACCTTCACCTGATCCCACTGAACAGTTTGGGAAGCGGGGGAGTTTGAGATTGCTCTGGATGCTGGGGTGTTAGAGAAGGCTGCAGGGCTGACCTGCCTTTGCATGCTGCCACCTCAGGTATCTGCAGGGTTTGGAGGTCAGCCTGGAGCTGTGGGACAGATTGAGGGCCAAACTCCAGCCAGGGCTTAAATGGCATCCCTGTGCCACAGGGCTGGGATGGGGCAGGTGGGACTCTCAGATGGGGCTGGTCCAGTAATGCCTATGGGTGCTCTCAGGGCCCTGACATCTTTCTCCTCTGTCAGGAGAGAAATTTCCCATTCACATTTCAATCTTCTCTCCCCATCCTCCACTCCCTCTTTTCCAGCCTCTCAGTCTACATTTGCTCGATTCAGCATTTGCAGGATCTGTGTGTGAGGCTGTTTTCTGTACATGTTAGCAAATAAACATATGGAGTTCCCCAACAAGCCCATGCTCTTGCTGATTTCACTGCCTGCTGGGCAGTATAATGAACTACCACCTAAACTGTTTGCCAGCAATATTTTGAGATTAATGCTTTAAAAGAAATAAGCCTAAGAACGGTAACACAAGAGTTGAAAACCAGACTAACCATATTCCATACTTCTCGGAAGAGATGTATTTTATTCTTGCCGTGCCTTGACAGGTATCTTCCCACCAGGACTGCAGTTTGCAATGTAAAAATTAATCAGATGTTCAAGATAATTAAAAACACATTTCTAAGCATTTTTGGGAAAGAGAGATGTGGAATGAAATGACAGTTCTTAAATGGACTTACAGACAATGATTTTACAGTTCAGTTCCCCTCAGCATTCCTATTACAATGAATCTTGAAGTTACTTTCTGTTTGCAGATTTACAGTATCAGCAAAACAATTATGGACAGTTTTTTCTCAAGCAAAATGTACCTTAAAAGATTGTTTTGTTTGGGTTTTCTGGTTTGGGTTGGGTTTTTTTTTTTTCCCCCTTGGAGCAGCATTTAAGATGGGGGTCAGTGGAAACAAGAATATTTTATTCACAAGGAAAAAGAAAGTATAGAGGAAAATGGAATTTTCATGAGGATGTATTGAACATCTAGATGTAAACTTTTGCAGTGGAGATTCCTTTTCCAGAGGGATACTGAGACTACTAGCTGTCTCACAAAACCTAACTCAGAGGCCTCCATCAATACGTCTGTGACCTGGAGCCCATGAGACACCAAAGAGTCCAAGAAACCTTTGACAAGATAGAGTTGGCTTCCCCTTCACATTTGCACAAGCTATGGAAATGACGAATAGACTATGGGGTTTGCCTGAGAACTTCCCCATATCCTGCCAAAAGATAAGAGGCATTTCCTTTGCTTTCTCCTTCTGTTGTGTGTTTTCCCAGTGGAAGGAACTATTGGAAACATCAGAAGGATTTGTTTCCCCAAACCTTCCAAAGATTTATGGGACTATTTTAGGGAAAAATCCGTCCCTTGATAGTTTTTTACTGAGAAGATTATGCCTTTTTAGTGCCCTCATATCTGAAATCAAAATATATGCCTTCTTGATCAGTCCAAGAAAGAAGAAGAAATGGCACCTTTCAAATTTAGTGGAGCAAATTATGCTTTCAGTAACATTACGCAATTTTGGCCACATGTTACATGTTTATTGAAAAGACTGCTTATCTGTCTGCTTGGGTTTTTTATTTTTTTTAGAATATCTTGCTCTTTTCAAAGCTCACTGTCCCTTCTGGCACTGGAACTACATAGTACTGAGTATGTGTGACACCGCATTAATTTCCATAGCAGAGGATTAGGATATTACAAACATGGGATTAGGTCCACTTGAAGGATCAAAGCAAAAAAGAGAAGTGAGATGTGAAGAATAAAGCTTTTTTTTTTGCCAAGCAAACAAATATTCAGGATGATAGGGTAAAAAAGAAAGCAACTGGCCAAGTGAATGTTTGTAATTTAACCTGAACTCCTGATCCACGAGAGTACTGGATTTTACCTGACATATTTTTTACCACTAGAAAAATTCTGAGTTGTTTGTTTTCTTTTGCTTTCCACTGCAGCAGCATTATTCATACAGAAACTAATATAGAATCTGAAACAATATCCTAGGGCCATTTTCATACAATTTAGCATCTTGTATTCATGTGCATCAGGGAACAGCTACACTTCCCATTCACATTGCTAAGTTATTGTGGTACATTTGTGGTTGATTTTTCCATTGATGCTAGAGCAGTGTATAATTAACAGTGAATAACTTATTCCATGAATTCAACCTCATTTTCCTTTTTGTGAATGTCCGCAAACAGATAAAAACACATCCCTTATTCCATTTCACTGTAGAATGAAGATAAGCTTTTTGTTTTAGACTCTGTAGGTTTGTGAGTATTGGGCTGCAATTATTCAGTAACTGAATTTGGATATTAAACACGTTTGATAATATGATTTTTTACCTATTTGCAGTGAATTTTTATCATTTAATTCAAAAAGTATTATAATTTCAGAATGAGAGATTAATCTGATACAAACTGGTATAAATTTGTTGAATGTAACAGCTGCTTTGTGAGGCTGAAGAAAGAAAACTGAAGCAGTGTATTATGTGTAGAGACATTCTGGATAAAACAGAAAACTATAAAAGAAGTAAAACCCACTCACTTCTTTCACTGCAAGAAAATGTTTAGAAATATCTCCAATCTTCCTTAAAAGAGGCTGTGATTTCCTTCTTAATGGAATAACTGGTTCATTAATCAAGAGTCTTGACAAAGCCAAAGAGCTCTAATTCATTGAGAAAAGGTAGGAAGAGATACATGATTTTCAAATTTGTTTTTCACACTGCTTTCCTTTGTTAAGTTACACCAAATCCCATCTTCTTTGTTATCCAAGCAATCATCAGTTTGGTTTTTACATTTGAAAATGATAATTTAAACTACATGCAACAATGTCTCCTGTCATAGGAAATTTCTGTAACAGGTCTAAAAACTTGTATATTTAAATTTAATTGTATTCTTTATGATCTACCTCCATACGTAAGTACTGCTTTCCTTGAAAATGAATGAAGATGCCTATTACGTACAGAGAAAGCAAACTTCATGATTAATCCATTTTAGCTACCTTCTAATTTTCTGTCCAGCTGTAGGCATTATTAAGCATACTCAGGTACTCTGTGTTTGGCTGATGGATATTATGATGAGGGATACTTCTTCCAGGGAGAGCGGAGTGAGCAACAGAAGTGTTTATCCTGACTTTGGTTTGTTGTAAGTGACCATGCATGTGTTGAAAACTATTTTTGAAAATAGTAATGATGTGATATGCACCGTAGCCACCTAAGTGTTCAGAGTACTTATTACAGTCAAGCAATCAACTTAGATAAAAACAAAGGGAATGAGGAGCAAACAGAATTCCCTATTTGTCAAGACAGAACCCCAACCCCTAAAAAAATCAAAATGCCTCCCACATTTCCCTGTAAACTTGCTAAATAAAACTTGCTTTAAAAGCAAGCATACAGTGCCAATGCATGACTGACAGAACGACCAGCAAATCTAATTGTGTATAGAACTTGAAGATCTCACTGGAGACTACTTCACTGAAAATAATTATGTACACTCTAGACTGTGCACTCTAGGCTGTAGAGTCTGGAGAGCTTAAAAGTTAAAAAAAAAAAAAAAGAAAAGAAAGCAAGAGGGAGTGAGAGCATTTTCTTGCCAGGCATATTTATCCAGGCTCACAGCTCAAGACTAATCCACAAGGGCATAGAGGCTGAAGATTAAGGAACTAAAGACAGTCTTCATTCCTTGCTGAATTTTGTTTTTACTTTGAAGCTATTTGAAGGAATATGTCCATAATACTGCATTCTGTCAAGCACAAGACATTGTTCATGAAACAGATGTCCAATATATTTGTATCATCTGGGTAGTGGCACATACATACAATTACACAACGGAAGCTATATTCTCACGGAAGCTGAAGCGGAATTTATCATATGTGAGTAAGACATAAAAAAAAATCTCAGTTGCCTTGTTTTCAAGCAGCGCTAGAATTAAGGTTATATTTACACTGAGGAGAGTATGAGAATTTTGATGGAATATAGGATTCGCAAGGGATTATAAAGCAGCAAGATGATACATTCCTCATCTAAATTTGAAGGATTCAGGAATCATACAAAGCATGGGCACTCTAAGTACACACTACGGAATAAGAACAGAAAATTTTAAATTTAGTAAGTATTAAAGTTTGGCCTTAATATATAAGAGAGGCATTCAGTCAGACAGTAGAAATGTGCTCCAAAGACATTCATACAGCCTTACACTGCACACCAAAAAATTTAGCTGAATAAAATAAAATATTGATGCATACATATAGACAACTAAAGAGTTCAAAGTAGAACACAATCTGTCAAAGTATTTGCTGCAAACCGTGAAGTATTTGCTTAGTTCTACTATTGCACTGGTGGATTTCAAGTTATCTAAATTCATTTTTTGCCATAATACTGTATGGCTAAATGTACTAAAAAAATAAAGAACTATTTTTATTTGACATAAAAGTAAAATTGTAGTATACAGAGAGCATCTCATGTACATTGCCAAAACAAGATATGAAAGAGGCTTTGAGGGGAACTAAGACTTAAGAAAAGATTGCTTTTCTTTTCAATAGGAAAGAAAAACTGTCATAAATAATGCATTAACTTGGACATGTCAGAGAAGGAATAGTTTTCTACTCATTCATGAAATCAAAAGTACTGAAAGGAAGGCATTGATTCCTGTAATGGAAAATGCACAAAAAAGATAAGGCTCAGATGATTTAAAGGATTGTATAGATTAAGGTAACTTGCAACTGTTTGATCACAGAAAAGTTACACTGGAAAGTGAACTTATAAAGAAACATCAGACTCTGTCTTGAGTCTGTGTGGGACTGGACTTCTGCTCTGCACTGCTTTTCAAAATTCGTCATGGCAAGACTACTGCTATGCACAATGAATTATTCTTCTCCTCACATAGTTATTCTGGGACACTTTATACTTAGTTTTGCAATGTCCTAGAAAATCAAGAGATGTTGCAAATGGCACAACTTAGCACAGACCTTCTCTACGTTACCTATAAGTGATCCCTTCCTTGAGTATTTTCTTGTTGATACATTGGTGAAGTTATGATTGACTTTAAGGAGTAATAAAAGCTTCTCCTAATTCTGTGGAAACAGAATTTCACCCTGTACAGTGCCTGTCCCTTTCTCACAGGATGACAATGAGCAGTTGCTTGAACAGACCAAATACCCAAATGTTGACTGTTGTGAAAGTAAACTGTATGTGTACAACACACATATCAGGGATCAGAATCATAGTGGCACCTTTGTTGTGGAATACTTGTGGACAGTGTTTTAAGAAAAGCAGTACTGTGTTCAAGACACTTTGCAGTTGCTTTTGGAGGAGGAAACATATAAAAAAGCTGTGCTATTTTTCTGCCCCAGGTGTTGTAATTCAAGAACCAAGGAAATCGTTTACACAAAAGCATTTATTGCTATGATCTGGAATCAAACCCAGCAAACCTCTGAAATTATTTCCATTTCAAGCACTGCAAACCTTTCTAATTCAGTGGAAACAAAAGCCAAATGATGGTGATGTATTTGGAGTGATATGTACTGGTCTCAACATCAAGTGTTCTTCCCAATCCTTGGAGCTGCATTGTCAGAGAGCACTCGAGATACAATTGTCCCTGAACCAGAAGCAGGCAGTCAAACAGTGTTTGTGTAGACTCCGATGATAATTTTAGTATCTAAAGTAAAAGTAAGTGCATAAAATTATTTCATTGCCTCACATAAAGTGAGTGCATACTACTGAATTACCAATATTTTTGTGTTGCCAATATCTGTTCTTTGTACCATATATACATATAAATGGCCTTTGCAATTCAGAAGATTGATATTTAGGGCTTGGAATGTCTCTACAAGTACAGCTGGCTTGTGCAGCACCATCTCATTTCATCTTCTTTACAACTTTAGGATCTCATGCAATGTTTCTTAATAGCTGTAATAAAGTGGCTCATGCAAGATAGTGACAAAAGTGCGTTCTACCAGCAAACAGAAGGCAACTTTTGCCTGTGTTACTTGTGACGTACTCTCTACACTAACAAACTGATAATTTTCTCAGCCATGTGCTTTACAATCTTCTGACAACTTTGGATTCTCATGTCGGACCTAAGCAAAAAGTCCATTATTATGACTTACAACCAGTGTAGGAAGTACTGTAGTAAGAAAATATATGTGAGAAACAAAGAAAGTGTGCTGCAGTGCAAGTGAAAAATGGCACAGTGAGTTAAACAAGACAGACTGATTCCAATAGCAGTCAAAATGGTCCTTACCTAAGTATGTGAGACACAAGGTCTGCATTAAGCAGTGGTTAGTTTCTCTCTTTTCAGGCTTTGCATATGCTTTACTATGACTGTGATAAAATGTTCTTTTTGCTATTGGTGGTTTTCTTGTCTTTTTTTTTTTTTCTGAAAGTAAACGAGTGCACTGGCATTTAGTTCTAAGGTTGTACAAATTCTACCCAGTTAACTAGAAGTGAATAATTACCCTGGTATTTTTATAGAAGCCTGAACATATGCAAATCCCTTGGGCATTAGAAAGACAGGAAAGGTTCAAACTCACTTTTAGAAAGTTCTGTGTATATGATGGGCATGCTCACAGAGCTAACCTTGATGTCAAAACTTCTGTAGGTAGCATTGCCTTTTCCTCTGCAGGTCTTAAAGACAGTCACTCTACAAGTTACTTCCTTGATTAGAGAGGGAGCTTTTAGGATGATTGCTCCATACATAGTCAAAACGTTAGATACAATTTAGGTATCACCACCTGGGAAAGTTGTTAGCTCTGTGAATTCTGTTCAAGGGCCTCTTCAAAATACACTTCTAACCTGTTCGCTGTATTATTCTTCGTTTGCTTAGATCATTTTTAGCTTCTTCCTGCCTACCCTGTCAATTCACTCACAGTTTTTTGGAAGAGACTGTCAAACTTGTGCATTAGCCAGTAATAAGAATGTCACTTAACAACAACAACAACTCAAATGGGAGATAGATAGTTCACCACAAGTTGAAAATTGTGGTGGCCATAGGTACTAGCTGCCAATGCTACATTGTACAGCAGAAAAACTTGTGCACAAGGAAAGATTTCCTAAGGATTCCAGCAGCCAGAAACTTGAACTTGTGGCTGCAAATTAAATTCACAAAAGACAAAGGAAGTCCAGTTTTTATACACTGACTACGGCAACAAAGTCTTGAACATTGGACATGGTAACACTGTCACAGGTGTTCCATCTCCTCGAGGTCTTCATACACCAGACCCTTATAATACTACTATGTGTATACTACTAATATGTGGGTCATTAGAAGGATGTCTGGAAAAGGCAAGTGATGCTTTTCACAACAGCAGCGGTTGTGAAGAACTTCCCAAGCTGATTTTTTTTCTTTTTTTCTAGACCGTTGTCTTGTCAAAGACTGATTTTCAGACTGGCATGTCCAAGTATTAACTCCTGTGGAAAAAGAGTGGATGGAGAGAGAGATTTCCACTCTAATAACTAACTCATTACTCTACTGATTAGCCTAGATCAGCACTTTCTCTTTCTAAAAAATGAAAAATATTAGAGACATTCATATAAAAGTAAGATATGTTTTGCACTGCTAAATAGTTAGTGTTGTTCTTCCCAAAACAACTGTGAATCAGATGTAGGATGACAGGAAAAAACAACAGTAAAATTAATTAAACAAACAAAAAGATAATATACACAGTGAGGGAAAGAGGAAATTGAAAACCTGGAAAAAAACCCCCAACAACTCTGCTTAGAAATGGACTAGACATGACTCTGGCAGAAAGTATTTGATTTCCTAATTGTGTGTTGCATGCAGAATTGTTTCAGAAGGAGAAACTTTTCAAAACAAGATGACAGTCAAAAAAATAACAGTGGATTGCAAAATTTAGCAATTTTTTTTTTCAGGGTAGTTGCTTGCATATGTGACAGCACCATGCAAGTTGCAAAATACTGACCGATTTAAATTACTGCACATACTTTATCTTAAAATCTCATAAGTTTTCACTAAGGTTGAATTTAAGGAAAATAAGCAACTTATAATGATGTTGTCATATACGATTATCATACTATCACCTTTTAAAAAATCTATTATCAACAAATGATGATAGAAAATATCATTTGAAATAAGAATATCACGTACTTTTTAAGTAGAAGGTAGGTGTCAGAGTTTTAGAGGAGTTTATGGATTACATACGGCTATGAGAATATTTTGTGAAGAATTTTTCAAAAACGGTCAAACAAGAGACACACGTTATTAATGAAGAAAAAATTGTGTTTAAAAAATAAAAATATTCAAAGAATGCATATTTGAAAGATAATGTTAACCAAGCCTATCACTTATATCTTAGGATTCCTTTTAAATACAGCGATTCAATAAGGTTATTATTTCAAAATTGAAATAGTTTATTTATCAGGGATTAAAAGGCTTGATAAACCAAAACTAGGGCAAATAATCTTTACTGTCATACACAAACACACCACTAAATACTTTTATATGCCAGAGTGCTCCACTTTGAATAATTTACTGATTTTTATAAAACTTAGGGTACACACATGATACTATACTTACTAAACAGAATGCTGAACCTGAAAAGTTAACCAGATAAAGCAGCACTGATACTTTGGAAACTGCCATCTGTTTAGTCTTCTGGAAATCCCAGAGAAATAACTGATGAGATTTGAGTTTATTGCCACAAGAAACAGAAGGAGATGTCCTTTAGTTCCAAGAGATAAAATCCCACTGACCTCATGCCTGAGCTCTGTATTCAAATGACTTTTCCTTTAGTATTAATAAAAATGTGGTTAATCGGGCCTTTCATCTTATGAATTAGGGGATAATCCTGCAATGTTCTTAACAGTACTGAGTACTACTAAGAACCCTGAATTTTCAATGGAATTGAAGGAAAACGCCAACTTTCAGTACCTATTCCTAAACTAAAAATGTATGTTAAACATTTAGTTGTCTGTACACAATCAGAAACTGGTATACAGTTTATAGACTTTGCTTGTGCTCACTCAACTTAGAGGAAAGCCACAGCTGGATGGCTTGATTTCCTTCGTTTAACAATAACTACTAAAGACAACTAGAGCATAGCATGCTGCAATATCAACTTGCACCTACCATTTTCATTCACTCTCTGTGTATCTGGCAACCTTTTGAGTGTTCAATGTACATTCTGGTCCATGAAATACAACAAGATTTTGAGATTAAATCTGACAAGTGAGCAATTTTTTTTGAGGGAAAAATTTCTGCAGACAGAAGTTGTGTTAGGAAAATTAAGTCAGTTGCAAGTATCTTTGCCATAAACAGTAAGAAAAGCATCTTAAATAACTGTGAATTTCATCATAGCTATAGCAGAAATTCCATCTTTTTATATATTAATTGTTTGTGCTCTAATAGTGTTGTATAGAATAAGACTGCACCTGTCACTCACGCAGAATGCCAGAGCAGTATGCAGTATTTCTTTCCTGTATTTCACACAATTTTTAAAGAATTTCCAGTTTTTCCAATTATCATTTTTCATGATAAAAGAGATTTTGTCAGGCAAAACCATCTCATGGAGTAAGCTATCACTTACTTGTGTTATGTTTTATATAGTGATTGTTTTCAAAGTTGAACTAATGTGTCTCATTGTATAATGCTTCAGTATTAAAATAAAGAAGTAGTATTGACTAGAAACGTTTCAGAAAACTAGTGAAAGCAATTGAGTGTAAGTAATGGAAAGCAGAAATTTGTTTCCCAGGAAGAAAGTAGAAATCACTGTCTATTGATCATAGGCATAGGAAAGTTGATTAGCACCTAGTAATTAATTATATGTGTTTTATAAAACTGGTCTTCAAGAAAAAGAAGGATTCTACAAACAGATAGTTACAGAATTAAAAGACACAGTAAAATGTGTATTCACTAATGTTTGGAACAATCAACATGGAGGAACAATGATTTTTGAGTAATGTTAAAACTCTGAACTAATTCCTTAAATTTCAACTATGCTGGATTAGGGATTAGAAGAAGGAGATTCATAATCAATTTGAAATTAAACCACACATGGACAATAGTTGACATTTCTGATACCAGCTATTTCTGATATTTTTCAGTTCAAGGGCAAAATTTTAGATAGTAACTTAAAACACCAACTACCTGAGCCCAAGACATTGAGTAGGAGTCCTCTAATAGACTAAGTATTTGAACTAATCTTGAAATAGGTATAAACTTGGAAGGTGTATACACTAAATTAAAAATGTTCCACAGTCTTTGATGCGTTTTTTATGGACCCAAGATTTTAAAAAGTCTCTCCCCTGGACAGAGACTTTTTACCAAGGCCTGTAGTGACAGGGCAAGCTACAACGGTTTTAAATGGAAAGAGGGTAGATTTGGATTGGACACAAGGAAGAATTTTTTTATGATAAGCATGGTGATACATTAGAGGAGAGAAATTGGGGATGCCCCAGCAATGCAGATTCAAGGTTAGGTTGGACAGGGCTTTCAGCAACCTGATCTAGTGAAAGATGTTTCTGTTCATGGCAGGGGAATTGGATTAGGTAATCTTTAAACATCATTTCTGACCCAAACCTTTCTGTGATTCTATGAAATTTTTTTGCTATCATCGATTATTTTTGTGAATTCTTCTCTAATGTGCTGGTGAAAATCTGGATAACTGCATTTATCTAGAATGTACATTGTAGGTCTAAACACATGATCATGAAGATTATGAAGAATTTATCTTTAAGGAGAGTGGGGGCATGTCACGTACGTTATACAGTATTTCTATTGTAATGGTACTTTATGAAAATTTCATAGAAATAGATCAAAGCATGCAAGCTATTTAAATAGATGAAAATTATCTGCTTTTGGATATATGATTGTTTTAGCAGAACCGTCTTATAGCCTCACCCTCCATTTGAAAAAGTCTTGGGCTAAATTTGATTTAAATTAAAAACAAACAAACAAAACCAAAACAGAAAGGGATGAAAGTTCAAGAGCAAGGCATAGCTATGTTGCTATCTGGAATGATTTAACAATCGCTAGCAGGCTTACTGCAATAGATAGATTTTTCCAACTTTAGTCTGGGGCTTTCAACACTCACCCATCTCCCACATTTGGTTGTTTTCTATGAGATGAGGGAGGGTGTTTCTGACAGCATTTCTTGATTTAATTTTGTACTGTTGGGCAACAACATATCAGCCGTAGTACACCCCTGGTGGATTTGTACAAGCTGGGGGATATAGCAATATCCTATTGGATTTTTTGACATCATGGGCAGGATGCCAGACACAACAGAGAGAATTAATTATTAACAGCACTGCTATCTAATGTAGCTTCAAGGCACTATTGTGTTTGGTGTCACTGATGGTGATCATTTCTCAACTGTTCCGTGCATAATGAACTGCATATGCCTCTCAGATTTCAGCCCTTAATCTAGCAGGTTATCTGTTGTAACCACAAATCCTGTCATTCCTTCAGTGTATAGGTACTGGAGTTTGTGATTTGAACTGCAAACCTCTCTAGTGTGGCAGTAACATGTGCAGGGTTTCACTGAAGAGCTTGCTCTGGGAGATACATGTGACATTGGACCAATTCATGGAGATTGTCTGTGGGAAGACTTTATGCTCATATATTTCAAAGTAACCAGCTAAATTCTGTACTGTAACTAATGCAGAGAGGTATGAATACATCATGTGTACTCCTTTGCAGGTGACAACTGTCATTGCTTCAAGAAAGAGGTGACAAATCTCTTTCAAGTCTACAAATATCTTAAAGTGAAATTATTATAACTCTCAAAGGCATACCTGAACAAACTTATCTTTTTTTTCATCTGAAAACTGTTATTTCTAATGTCTTCAAAGTCCAGCACTGTAGTGTTTTTTCACAGTCAAGAGCATCTGCTTAGTATTCTATATAAACAATTAAAACCTAACAAATCCTTATCAATATATATGACAGTCTTTGTATGTTAAGGAATGTATGTACTATCAGTATTGCACTCCTAAATCAGAGTATGAGTACACTGAGGCAAATTAAGTGCAAAAACTAATAAATAG
>VZSC01004049.1:922426-944149 GCA_013398225.1 Steatornis caripensis
GTGCAAAAACTAAGAAATAGGTTAGGAAGGAGATTTTCAAAATTATTATAAAATCAGCAAACACTGCTGTTTTTTCACTAAAACAAATATGTACTAAACCAAAGGAAAATGAGGTTAAAGATATATGTTTTCTTAATATTTATATAACATGAAAGTTATTAATGTGGCCAAATAGACAAGAAAGGGTCAAGCAATTCCTTTTAAGATGTCCAAGGTAATTACCATGGGATGGTTTTCACTGTTTCTGATATAAGGAGTTTCTAGTTTAAGCCTATGTTCATCCACAAATTGAGAGCTGTGTAGAAAATGTAGTCTCAGAAGAAGTTAAAATTTTCAAATTGTGAAGAAAAAAAATTGTTTAGCATAAAATGAATCTTTTTCATTTGATAATTTCAACAGGATTGATTTTAGTTGTGTTTACTCTTAAATTTTTTTGAATTTATTGCTTTATTTATTTTATATGTATTCTTAAAATATAATTATTCTAATAATACTAAAATAATTTTGAAACAGAATAATGCTTGAATATGAGTTGGAACTCTTCTGGTATCTCACCACCGTTATAACTACTTTTTGAAACAAAATTCAACCAAAAGTTCATTAAAACTTCCCACAGATAGTGAGGCATTGAGACATCAATCAATTGGTATTTTCAAGGGGAAAGTCATCACATGTCAAAAATCCTTCTCATTTTCACTTGAGGCTCTTCTGAGACTATCTATCTCAAACATAAACTTGTTTCATTAGAGTAATGGTAATATTAAAGTGTTTGCAAAGGAAGGCTAGGGGAACACTTTCACTGAAGAAACACAGACTTTGGGGGTTTTTTTGCAATTGCCGTTTCTCAATTCTTTTTTCATGTGTATAATGAGTTAGTCAGGCACATATTTTGGATCCTAGATTCAAACTCTGCATTTGAAAAGTGTTATAATGGATTTTATTTTCTTGTTTAAAGTTAACAGCACAGAAGTTCTATGTTGTTCTTAATATGACCTAGATTAAATTTTTACTAATATTCAATGAAATTTTTGCCCTTATTTACCAGAAATTTTAGGTACCACTTTTGCTTACTTAACTAGAATACAACTAAAAATGTTTCTGGACTGTTATTTATAAATCATTTTTTTAAATTATGGTTGGATAAACTATGTTTTTATGCATATTTGTATATACAGCTAGTGAAGTAGATAACAAAACTAGATTTTTAAAGTCACTTTCAAAGCTGTAATAAATTTAATACAGTGCCACAATGGACTATATGGCCTTCTATAATCAGAAGATGATAAGGTGTAACAGTTTTATTATATTCAAAAATTGATAATATCTGAGGTGAAAAGATGAAAAGAAAGTACAAGAGAAAAGTAACAATAAAGATATTCATTTGTCAAATCACTGTACTCCCTTCACTCAAGGTATGATTTGAAAGCTTGATACCATGTCCTTTGCATAGTTTCTGTTACATAAAGCAGAATGCTGTGGCAAGGGAAAATGTAACTTCAGCTCTCAAAAACTCAGGCTGAATGCATTGTATATATTAAACAGGTAATCAGGGAGGCACCTTACAGTTAAGGAGATAAGGAAAACAAACAAAAATTCTAAAACTTCATTTAGCTAAAGAGACTTGCTGCAAATTCTCAGCTGCTCTGTGGGAGGTTGTATTTTGTAAGCAACATCTGAAATCACTATTATGTCTGCAGGGGGACAGAGATTATTTTCTTTCATATTCTTTTTTTTTTTTTAGACATGCTAATTCTGGAATGACTAGTATTGCTAAAAGCCATGCAATGTTAGGTTGAGTTTAGGTAGAAATGAAAAACTGTGGAGTTCAAGCCTAGCTTTGATGACAAATAATAAGTAGTTCCTACCTCATAAATAGTTTGACAAAAATAAACGTATTGCAGAGCACTTAGTCTGAACTTTTGGAGAGGTCTCCAAATATTGATTGCAAATCTGCTTTTCACCAAGTACAACAGATGATGTTTACGACACCTGTGTAACTTCAGTTCCAGATAATGATTCTTTCCTTTCTTCCTTGATTTGCATCCTGTTTTGAGAAATGTTAGGACAGTTCATGAAAGCAACCATACATGATTATATTCAGCAAAATATAAAAATTCTGGGAGATGTCAGAAAAAATAGAAATATGGACTTAGGGTCAGAAGGCAAGCATGGAAAGGTTGTACCAGGCCTGCAACATACAAGTATTCCTTTCCTAGTCATATAAGTCTTTCCATACATATTCCACTGATCATATTCCCTTTGCAAGGAGTTCCCTTGAAACCTCACCATGAAAGCTTTTTCCAAGCTTTTTCCATATTAGAGGATTTTCTGCTTGGTGTTATCTTGATACTGATAGTATTTTAGTAGTCTGTGGAGCTGAGGTACATAGGAAATTTGTCTCAGTTAAGCTGTGTGACTGAAGTCATAGGGTAGCTGAATAGGGTGTTGCAGGGACCTCCGTAAAGGTGTAGTTTGGTCAACTGTACTGACCAGCAGTTCCATGAGGGGCAAAAGCTCAGCTCTGGTGCAGGAATGACAAGCGTGGAGTTACTGGGGAGGTCTGATGGGTCAATACCTTCCTCTTAGCAGAGCCAAACATGCTTTACTTATTGCTGGCACTCCTACATTCCCACTACATTGAGACCACCTCTGTCACACTTCCAAACATGAGCGGAAATAAAGAAATCCAGACCTTGGGAATTTTGAGGTCCCAATTTGGAAGAATACTGGCAAATATGAAGAAGATTAAATTGGTTTGAATATAATTGGTACTTTTGCAAAAATCTTCTGTATTTTGCCAAATAGGAACGATAAATACCTGAGATATTTTACAGCAGTACTGCAAAGGCTGATGATATTCTTAGAGCACAGTAGAGTTTTTGAAGGAAAGTACTATCTGAAGATTTGATATTTGCTGAGTAAAAGCAGTGGATAGCTGCCTTTTCACTTCCATGTTTGTTAAACAAGCTTTGAGCATTATATGTGGTTTTATAATTCACTCATTTGCCTATTCATTTGTTTTCATGGAACAATCCCCACAGAGCAATCAGAAAAAAGTGAAATGCAATAGCAATACTATCTATTCTCAAATGTCCATACAGAAAGAAATGGAAATTGTAATTATTCACTGTGTTAAATAACATCCTTTTAATGTCTAACATTTATTTTGAAATTTAGAATCCAATTACCATGTAATAATAAAGACCTTTACAGTACAATATCTTTCAGCGCAGGGGGCTTATGTAGTAGTTTCCATCCATTATTTGTACATTTCCAATTTGTTTAGTACAAGAGTATAATTAGGGAAAAATATAGAAGAATAGAAAACAGTTCAATTTTTTCAGAAATGTATACAAATACAGCATGATACAAGAGAGCAAAGAGGACAGTGTTAAAAAAAGAAAGGGCAAAGCATTTAAGCAAAAGAAAACTTTAGCCACAAGAGAATGCAATTGAAACAGGAATAAGATGGTTGAGTAACTCAGTTATATATGACCCTGCTAAAGACGATCAGAATGAGCACCTGAAATAAATGTCAATATGATCCAAAATACCCCCAAGGGATACCAGAACCAGACAAGACAAGTGACAAGCTAGCATGTGTCTGTCCTGCAAAACTGATGTTGCTGTAGCTACTGTGAGAGATAATATCACCCAAAACACAGAAGCTCTTCTCAAACAACAAATAAACATATGCTCACACAGACAAAACTGTATAATCACATTGCTTTTTAAGTTTTAAAATGGGAAATAATCATACACATGAGGTCACACAGAAAAAAACAAACTTATTTTATACCTATAAGAAGGAGAGAACAGTAAAAAGATAAAGAAGCTTACGAGAGAGTGACTTAAACTTTATACTACATTCTATAGCTAAGGGTATAAGACAACAAGAATTACATATGGTATAGATCCAAGTGGATAGAAACTTCTGAGAGCTACAAGAAAATAGATTCCTAATTATAAGCCAGAAGAAACTTAATTAGCTACAGAACAGAAAACAAAGAATTGCAGGCTTATCTCCATTTTAGCCTCTACATGCCAAATTATAAAGCACTTGGTCTATTAAAAGAAATATTGTTGGCTTTCTGACATTTTCTTTGTCAATAGTGTTCCCAAAATAATATAATTTTGTGGTTGGATGTCATAGTAGTATCTCAAAACAAAACCAAAAAATGGTGTTCATCTCACTATGCAAAAAATATATTTGATTGGGATCTTAATTTATTACAACCAACTATCAAATAACGGATTTCATCCCTTATATATTTGCATACCTGCAGTTCAGAATGACTACTAAAACTTACTATATATGATTATAGAAAATAAAAAACTCTATTTGCAAACTTAGGTAGATTGTTTAGTCAGAATCCTTTTCCTGAAATAAAATGTCATCAGGCACGAGGGCTTAAATCAAGGTTTGGATAACTAAGTATCCCACACCCCCTTAGAGAAAATGATGCAAAAATATTTTATTGTTAAAAAAATCAAAAGAAGATAAGTTAATGTTTAGATGCATGTTTCCCACAGCTCAGATTTTCTGATATTCTAGTGTTTGTGTCTAGCCCCCAAATCTTTGCAAAATGACGTCTTCTGTGGATGAAGTAGTACAAAATTAGTACAATCCTACGAGTCCTTGGAAGTCTTATTATGACTGCAATTTTTTTTTTTTTGCATAGGTTTACAAACTACAAAATAATTTTAAAGTAAAATGCAAATGCTAATACTTTTCACTCTCTAATATGCCGTGGTTTATTGATTATCTTATGGATACTTGCAAATCTTTGAAGGGAAATTCACTCATCTTCAATGTTCTCCCCTTAAAAATACTGTTCACACAACTTGTGTGAGATTGTGAAGTTAGTAAACTAGGAGCACTGTATTTTTTTATTTTCTCAACACAACATGCTCAAGTTGCAAAGAGAAAAGCTAAGGACCACTTGGAATTAAATCTGGCAAGGGAGGTCACGGACAACAGGAAGATTCTTCAAGGACATCAGTAGCAGAAGGAAGACTAAGGAAAATGAGGGCCTGCTGCTAAATGAGGCAGGTGTCCTGGTGACAGAGGGCACAGAGAAGGCAGAGTCATTGAATGCCTTCTTCGCTTCAGTCTTTACTGCTAAGACCCTCAGGATTCCCAGCCCCTGGAGGTAAGAGAGAAAGTCTGGAGAAAGGAAGATTTTCCCTTGGTCGAGTAGGATTGAGTTAGAGATCACTTAGACAAATTGGACACCCACAAATCCATGGAGCTCGATGGCAGGCACCCACGAGTGCTGAGGGAGATGGCAGATGTTGTTGCCAAACCACTCTCCATCATCTTTGAAAGGTCACAGAGAACAGGAGAGGTGCCTGAGGACAGGAGGAAAGCCACTGTCACTCCCGTCTTCAAAAAGGGCAAGAAGGAGGATCCGGGAAACTACAGGCCAGTCAGCCTCACCCCCATTCCTGGAAAGGTGATGGAACGGCTCATTCTGGATGTCATCTCTAAGCATGTGGAGGAAAAGGAGGCTGTCAGGAGTAGTCGACATGGATTCACCAAGGGAAAATCCTTCTTGCCCAATCTGATAGCCTTCTATGATGGCACGAGTGGCTGAGTAGATGAGGGGAGAGCAGTGGATGTTGTCTACCTTGACTTCAGCAAGGCTTTTGACTCTGTCTCTCACAACATCCTCATAGGGAAGCTCAGGAAGTTTGGGTTAGATGAATGGACAGTGAGGTGGATTAAGAACTGGCTGAATGGCAGAGCTCAAAGTATTACGATCACAGGTAGAGTCTAGTTGCAAGCCTGTGGCTAGTGGTGTTCCCTAGGGGTCAGTGCTAGGTCAGTCTTGCTCAGCGTATTCACCAATGACCTGGATGTAGGGACACAGTGTACCCTCAGCAAGTTTGCTGATGATACAAAGCTGGGGGGAGCAGCTGACTCGCCAGAAGGCTGTGCTGCCATTCAGTGTGACCTGCACAGGCTGGAGAGCTGGGCGGAGAGGAATCTGATGAAGTTAAACAAAGGCAAGTGTAGGGTCTTGCACCTAGGGAGGAATAACCCCGTGCAGCAGTACAGGTTGGGGGTTGATCTGCTGGAGAGCAGCTCTGTGGAGAAGGACCTGGGAGTGCTGGTGGACAACAGGTTGACTTATGAGCAAGCAATGTGCCCTTGTGGCCAAGGCCAATGCTTATCAATATCTAAAGGGTGGGTGCAAGAGGATGGGGCCGGACTCTTCTCAGTGGTGCCCAGCAACAGGACAAGGGGCAATGGGCACAAATTGGAGCACAGGAAGTTCCATCTGAACGTGAGGAAGAACTTCTTTACTGTGAGGATGACAGAGCACTGGAACAGGCTGCCCAGAGAGGCTGTGGAGCCTCCTTCTCTGGAGATATTCAAAACCCAGCTGGATGCATTCCTGTGCAACCTGCTCTAGGGGCACCTGCTTAAGCAAGGGGTTTGGACTAGATGATCTCCAGAGGTCCCTTCCAACCCCTACCATTCTGTAATTCTGTGATTCTCTGAAGTGAGTGCTGTGCTATACAAAAGGAAAGAATATTTCTCTATTGTCCTGGACCCCTTGCGTTTGTAGCAACTGAGCATTTTCTGAGGAACATGGTTAAGGAGATGACAAATTGATAAATAGCAGCTTTTTAATAAATATATTTTAAATACTTTTTCTCATATTCTAGTTGACATTACTATTCCATTACCACAGTATTTCTACTAAAGAAAATCAGCAGTTTTAGTGACTGTTCCCTTTCACAGCTTTATCCTCTTGTCTCTTTATTCCTGCTATCTATGTTCCTCTTGTGAATAAAACAAATAAAAATCTACAAGGGCAAGATAGAAAAGATGAAAGCTATGATGATCTTTCTCTAGAACTCTGTGTCTAGAAATGTGCACAATTACACCTGCAAGGATTTCTCCCAGCTTGGTTTATCGTGGTGGTTGCTCACATTCTAAGTCCACTTCAGTCATAGGAAGAACTTCTTAATTGCATAATGGCTATTCCCAGAGGCTGTTTTGCTCCTCTGAATTCTTGTAGAAATAATAAATTAGGGTAGAAAGTTTTTATTTTAAAATTTTACGAAATATCTCAATTATGCAAAAACAATTGAGCAGCACCAAACATACCCCTATAACAACCCAAGGTACTTCTAAGTGCTATTTTGCCTTGTTTTCCGCTTTGTATTCACAAATGATAAAGGATTAGACTTGATACATGATGCAGCAAGTGAGGACCACATAGGTATCAATATTTCTCACTTAAGAAAGCAATTAAAGGAGTGAGAAGAAACAATTCCAGTCTAGTCCTAATATGGTACAGTTCAAGAAAAAAGGATCTTAATGGCAATATTTTCTCTGGGTAGTGAAATCAGTTTCAGACTGATTTCAGACTGAGGGAATGTACAATAAATATGTGATCCTGCTTATGTTAGAGTTCAAAGCACTGGGATGCACTTCCACCCATGATCAAGTGTTCAGTGTTTATTTTCTGTATTGAATGTGTTTCATATGTACCTCTACAAAACTTAACATGTAAGGATTTTTCGCACTTTAGTTTGAAAAATTATGAGAGTATTCCCAAGGTAGATGCAAGAATAAGTAGACAGATGGCATACATATTCTTAATAACTGTTTCTTGCTTATTCCCAACAGATATTTTGCTGGTTTGGTTAGCATCAAGGTTGAGCAAAATGGCTTTGCATAAAGGAAGAATTAAGTCAAACTTTTTCTCTTGGTGTTTATCTGAATAAAATCATTGACATTATTTTTACATTTCATGTGTCCCTATGGTTTCTAGATGAAAAGGAGTTGAAGACTGAGACAAAGACTGTAATAGTAAGTGGTTCAGAGGAAACATAATTTGCAGTATTAGTTTTTATCCTATACGACTTCAACACTGTTTTCTTCTTTCCACCACTGGACTTAGAATTAAGCTTGCTTGTATCCCTAAAGAACTGTTTGAGTTATGACATCCATTAGCCTTCAGAAAATCCACTATCATTGTTCTTGAATTCTCCAAATTATTCTGTTTTAATGTACAACATACAAAGTACAGAAATGAAATAAGTGAAATACGCCTTTCATAGCCTACAGAGCCTTGTCATGGTCTGTGCAAATGTTGTAAACTGTGGTGTAGTTGCTGATGCTTTTGAATATTCAGCTCTGGTAATCTTAATGTAAAGCACACTTCCAAAATGTGTAGAGGGCAAAATGTATCTCCTACAGACCTTGTCCAGAACAGCAATATCCAATGTAGTTTTAATCCAATAGCACATTATCTTAGTGACAGTTTTTTCCCCATGCAAAGTTCCAAGCTTTTGCAATCAGCTAGATCAGTGCCCGTATTGTTAAAGAATTATTATAAAAGTGATTTTAATAGCAACTGTGTATCCCTGCCCTTGATAGCAAACCCAAGAAAATCTTCACTCACAGAATTCCTAATAGTTTCTCTGCAGACAGAGGCAAAGCTTGAGAATTTTAACACAGCAGAAAATAAAGAAGTAGATTTAAAATGGGACCTGTGTTCAGAATAGAAACACCTGAAAGTATAAGCTTAGAGCTGTCTCTAGCATAGTTTTTATTTTACTTGAATAAAAATATGCACTCTTTGTTTACAGTGCATATACAAACATTTCTACGCTACAAATATTTGAGTAAAATAGTATGCAAGTTACAGGAATACAAATCATTTACCATACAGTATCATTTTTGAGTTTAGAGTCAATTATTTGGGAAGACAAGATAAAGCCAGCACCATAAATCCAGCAGTCAGTTGATTACTTGGAAGTGCACACCATTATATTGATAGTTTGTCAAGGAAACTAAATAATAAAAACTGGATATATATTAAATAGTTTGGAAAATAGTAGATACCTTTAAACTAGCAGATCTATGATGTTGTATATTGAGACTGAGATTTTATTTAAAGAAAAGCACATTAGATGAAACACTGTTCAAGCTGTTGAACTTAAAAGCATAATGGCAACCGAAATACTTTATTCTATTCTAAATATGTGTTAGACAAAGAAGCTCAGAGGTTTCATAAACCCTGCACACCAAAAGGCGTGCAGTAAAGAGTTTGCATTTTCTTTTTTTTTTAATCTGATAAAGTTTGGAAGGAGACACCAGAATTTTAACAGCTGTTATTTCATGGATAAAATATTTCTGACTACAGGTATTTCCTAGATTGCAAAGGATAGAAGCAACAGGTGTTTTGATTCAAGAAAATCACTACGGCTCAATTTACTACTGTATCTTGACAAAGAATAATGGGACTTTATTCAGTTCACTAAGTATTATTTACTGTAGGAGGAACTACAGCTGAAAAGGGGGAATCAAAGACTTTAAGACAGTGATCATCTTAATCTTTCTTTAGCTAAAAGGGAATACTAATCTTATATGAATGTGTGGGGGAAATATGCATTAAGAAATCACTTTGTAGAGAGGTTAAAGCAATTGCAAAATATCAGTTCCCGGAATTGCGCAGAAAATTGTGCAAGAAATCTTCTATGCTGGTAAATCCAATGGCGGGAGGATGATGGCTCAAGGATTTTTTTTTTTTTTTAGTGGAAAGTAGTTTTCTCTGCTAGGAAACTGCCCTAACCACAAAAAGAAAGATTCACTATGAAAATATGAACTTGGTTCTGTAATATGACTAGTTTCCTGATAGAGGGAATACCTCTTAAAGCCCTGGCTGCTGAAATCAAAAGATCAGAGAAACACAGCTTTCATTTTAAAAATGAGTATACATTGACCTCTCCTACTTGCAAGGGAAGCCGGAACAATGTTCGAGTTAAAAAATAAGAACGAAAGTTTAACATTTACTATTTCAAATCTCATTAATTTAAAAGGTAATCTCCTGGCTTCAAGAGGTTCAGGCTCAGGATTTGACAGTCTTAGGAACTGGTAACACTGTATGCTTTCACCCATGATAAACTCACAGGCAGTCAGGAAGATATTTCAGCATGTTAAAATGTAGATCAAATTGTGTTAGTAAAATGAGGACAGTTTTGCTGGGACAAGGAAATGTTGCTCTGTATCAGAAGTGAGGAAGCTGGTAACTTCTCTCCCACACACATGATCCCCTATATTACTTTTGTGTCCCACCTAATAGTTTCAAAGGGGCAGGAGAGCATCAGATTTCAAAAACACCAGGCAAGGGAAGAAATGAGTCATTAAATATCATGGCAGAATTCTGAAGTCAGTTCTGTGGAAACAGGGGTTTATTATGCCAAGAAATCCTAGAAGACTGAACTACCTTAGGACATGTCCATGTAAACATGCAGACTCAAACTCATTGCAAAACAGCTTATTGGTGCTGGTGAAGTGGAGCACAAATGTGGTTTATACAACTGTCATTTCTGATCTCCCTCTGTTGCGGCACTTTAAAATAGTATTATGCTAAACAATCAAAGTTCCTTCTGTTTACTAGAAGGAACATTTGATATGGGGGAGAAGAAATAATAGTCTGTATCTTGGCTTTACAGTGGCCTACTTTTGAATAGAGAATGCAAATGTGGTTGGTGAACTATGCAGAGAGAAGGTAGAATCATTAGCAAAATGTAAAGGTGTGTTGGATGCAATTCAGCAGAGATCTAGCCTCAATTTGTCCTGTGCAAATTTTCATAAATAATCTATATGATGGAACAGAGGATATACTTCTTTATACTACATCAGTACAAAAAGTGAAGGGATTAGATTAGATACATGTATTGTTGACAAATAAGACAAATGGCCCAGAAAAACAAAGAAATAAACAAACAAGCAAACAAAAACAGAGCACAAAAAATGGAGCAAATGTAAAACATTTGAGAAGGAAGAAACTAAAGACTGTTTAAGTACAGAATGAGAAACAAACTAAAGTGTGGTCATGAAAGAAGAGTCAATAAATGTGCCAATCTGGCAAAAGGCTATATGGCAGAAATTAAGCCTGCAAGACACATGACATAGTTCTTTGTTTGATGCAGCACTGGCAGTACCCGAGCAAATGTATTGCATACATATTTGAACACCTCTGGAAAAAGTGAGATCACTTGAAGAGCCTCTGGCGGAGGGCAGTGAGAACTATCTGAGGTCTCTAATAGTGTTGTTCTAGGAGGACAGAACAGAAGACAGTGAAAAGTGTGGTCTGAACAAGGGAACAGAAGAGAGTGAGGTATGCAAACAGGCTTTAACAATGCAAAAGACTGATACAAAGACTAAGGAAAAACCCCAAACCTGAGTTGCATGTCTCCTCCGGAATGACATAAGGATAACTGATCCTATCACGATTTATGTGGCCCAGATCCCTGAAACCATCCGTTTTCAAGACAATGGTTTTTATGTCCCAAGCTCCTACTATCAAGCTGATCAAGTGATGAAAGTGGCAAGCACCTGTTTAGATGGAATTTTGCAAAAAAAGAAACGAAAAAAGAAAACATTTAGCATGCTAAAGAAAAAACACAAAACTCTTCACAAAATTTGCTGAGAATGATTAATACCTTTGGTCATTCAAAAACTGTTTTCCAACACATTTACAATTTGCTAATGATATTTTATCAATTATAACTCAATTTTTTTTAGTCTAAAACCAGTTTTGGTAATGTTCGACATGGCATTCTTCAATAATGACTGGTATAGACAATCTAATAAATAATGAATTAAAAAACTAAAAATAAGACCTTAACACAATTTTGCTCCCTGTTTTCTGTAACTTAAAGTGAAATAGTGATGAGAAGATTCATTTCTATTCTGATATATTTCTCTATATCAGAGTGATTTGAAGGGAAATGGTATAGTACTCACAGACATTTCAAAGTTCAGAATATTTATAATAAAGCATCTTTCATTGCTAACCATAAATAACTTATCACACTGATTCTGTGAGGTAGTTTTTAAATGTTCAAATATTTTAAATTGTGAATGATACATATTACATAATTAAAATAATTTGGTCCTATCCAGGAAACACTTGAAGAAAATTTGTTTCAAGTATCTTTCCTCTCTCTTCCCCTACCAAGTATAGGTGGGCTTTGGCTCATGGTTGCTTTCTGTGTTGATTTAAATTAAGGTCATTTAATGATCAAAAGCTGGAAAGATATTTAAACTTAGTAGTAACACTTTCTATTTGTTATACCATAAGAAATGATACAAGGCTGAATCACTTCTTTATTTATGCTTCAAAATAATTCAAGGAATAATTTGTAAATTGTAGAGTCTTTGCAGAAGGAAAAGCTGCTTAGTGAAGAAAAAATTTCTTAGGAAAATCTTCCAAATTTTAGATGGATTTTCATTCATGTGAGTTGAGAGAGACCTTCTTCTTGGACAAGAAGTAGGTTTCCTTTTCAATGCTCTGATTTTATTTGAACCATGTGATTCTAGCCATTCATATGGTTGGGGCGGTAATTAGGAAAGTGAGGAAGGACAGTGTACCATGGTTCAGATATGACAAATTTTCTCAGTACACACAGCCAAATGTTGCTATAGATGGTGGTGGATGAGGGAAGATTATGGTCTCCACGTATGATGCTAACCTTCAGGTAATTAGACAATGTATAAAGATTAAGGAATGCACTTGTAAATCAAGCAAGGGACCTTACTATAAATTATATTCAGGAATTGTGCATATAGTCTGGATTACTTTTTCTTACTTACAACAAAATACAGAAGTAATATCTTTCTAAAAGTGGAACTTCTTCCTGGAATGTTTGTGTGTGTGATAACCCTTTGGGCCAAAGAGAGCCCATAGATAGAGCTCTTCCCCTGGGGGGAAGTGGCAGAACTGAGTTTACAGAACTGGATATTTATGTGTCCAAAGTGGAGAAGAGAGACAAGAGAAAACAAGAGAAAAGTCCTGAAATAACCTATGCCCTGTGGTCTGCGTCCTTCCTACATTTAGAACAGGTACACATCTATCCTCTACTCTTCAAATATGTCTCAGAAGAGATAATTGAGTTACATTCTTCAAACATCAACATAATACAGAGGAAAAAAATTAGAGTTTTTTTTTTCTCCCTAAATGTTAAGTATTCTCCATAAGGCTTTATTAAGCTTTATAAGCCAGCTAGCCAGAGAGCTAGCTTTATGAATCCCACTAGATTTTGAGTAAATATGTGTGTGGCTGGCAGGTGACATCAAGAACTAGGCAGCAATGGAACAGAAATGCTAGGACTTCCTTACCCATTTCTGACTTTTAATGACTCAGATAAGTGAGATTTTTGTGAGTGCTCTGGCAGTCAAGACAAGGGTCCTCCACACACTGCAGTGAAACCCTCTGGGTCTAACCAGTGAATTTAACCCAGGTACCTTGACAAGAATGTGTAAGCATTGCATGATTGAACATGGAAAAAGAACTGAACTTCCTCAGTCCAGCTGAAATGTTTTGTTGCACTTCTTCAGTTGAGGTTAAAAGCTGCAGTGCTAGGGAAGGGAGTTACATGGCAAATTCCACCATCCTCTCATTTCTTGTATAACCACCTTGCCAGCTCAGGGTGATTGAGATGCTTTGACTGACACTCGCAGAATGGTATTATTTCAATGCTGGGGCAAGGCTTTTTCTCAGTTAGCAATAAATCTCTGCCTTTGAAAAGCAAAGCAAGTTGTCTATTTTCAAGGGGAGCGATGATGGAGCCTGTGATTTTAGTATATTCTCATTTCACTAATTTGGATTAGTTTATGGTCAGTATATGACACAAATACATGTGATAGTGATAGTACAAGCTAGAAGGCCATGGTTTGTGAGTGGCTTATTTAATACATGTAGTCTTTTTTTTTTTCTGTATTTAAACACCTACTCAGAAACACAGTTGACAACAAACAAACACAGCTACTACTGTCTTCATGAGTGCATTGGCAATTTGGTTAAATATACACTTGCATTCATTTTTTACCTGTACTCGGACATACTGCAGTACACCTGTGGTCTGTTTAATAGCTGCAATTGAAAATCTGTTTGTCCTGTCATTTACAGGTTTTATTTTAATGCAGTTTATTTATTCAACAGCATATTTAAAATTCAAACTACTCATCTAGGAACGATTCTTAGGATTTTAATTATTGTATATTGGTGTAATTAAGATAATTGATTCATTGAATGTTCAGATAAGCAAAGTGCCTTAAAAAAAAGGATCTCATTTAAAGGAAACAGAAAGTTTGAGACGTGACTGTAGGGTAATATAGCTGTATTATCAGGACCCTATGAAATATGTTTATTTATATGACTAAATTTTGGATCTTGATAAAGAATTTTTCAACTCTATTTCCTCTTAATGAAGTATTCATTAAACACTTTGCATTTGTCTCTCTCTCTACACAAATAGAGACAAAAGAATGGATAGAAATAAGAAAAGCATATATATACCAAAACAGTATAAGGGAAACCAGTTCTCTCTCACAGGAACCCAGACAGTCACTATGGTGCTTCCTGACAGAGTAAAGCAGCAGGAGACAGCTAATGAGGCAAGTCATCCGTTATCATTGCAGTGCTTAGCCTGATTTAGTTATCTGAATCAAAATGACAGATTCAGGAGGAAGGCTCCTGGGAACTTGACTGAAAATGTTATGTTGATGTTACCATGCATTGATCAATCTAGTGGAGTGCCTCTTCGTCTCCATGCCAACAATGAATAGACACAAAACAACGGAGGTTAAGGGGCATGCTTCCGGAAAACCGATATTGGGGAAGATATTTTCTTTATAAATAGGTTTTGTTAAACACTGAAATAAACTTCATGCCTAGGACCACTCATGGCTCTTCAAAATATGGGAGGTTTTATAATGTAATTTCAGCTTGTCAGGAACAATTTTCCTCCTTCCTTTTAGGATTACTTAGAAGTTTAGATTTAGCAGCTACAGTCCATGTCACTGGTTTCTTATTAACTTTATTCTAACATGAAGAGGAAGAAATAGACTTTAACCATTTCAATACCAATAAAATACCACTCAGTAATTTAAAAAATGTGGTTATATTTTTATGGAATATTCATCTTATTAGATGGACAAAGTTAATCTTCACAACATTAAATGTTTTAGGAAAGATGCAATCTAGAAGAGGAAAAGTATGTATTGTCTGAAATATGTAGAAGCAAATGGTGACTAGTTTTGAACAGGAGCTGAAGCTAGACCTGGGGATTTTTTGAATGAGAGGTCTAGACTAGACTTTCTTGAAGATGAGTAAATGATCATTAAAAAAGAAAACAAAGAAGAAAAAAAAATAGTCCTAGAGAAGAAAATTGAGTTGTTCAAAAATACAGAAGTTCATTGATGAATCTTTCAGTACTCTTTGATACAAGTCTGGAAAACACATTAGGAAAAAAAAAGAGCCATTTTTAGCTCATTTAACTGTAAGGAATACTCACTTCAAGTCACAAAGGTTGGATACTTCTTCAGTGTAAGTAAGTAAACCTCTTCTCAAACTGGTGAAGAGTTCTGTGTTCAATACTTTAAATTTTTCTTTTAGAAGAAATTTTACTGGCTTGCGGTATCCAGCTGGCACTTACCAACTGTTTTAGAAACAGATTTAAAGGTTTTTGCTGTTTCCCTGGAGCTGTACCCACTCACTCATGTCTGAGGCCACACGTGTTCCAGGCTAAAAGAAGTTTTCTGAAACAAAATGAAAAGTCAATGTGTTATGAAAAGGATATGAATATCCTGTTCCTGAATCTCCGGAAATTTGTGGTTTTACTGAAAACTGACTGCAATGTAAAATTTCTATTCCAGGGGAAAATAATAATAGGAAAAATTCTGAAGTGGAATGGAAAAAAAATGTCCTGGACCATTGCTGAGTGGAAACCTAAGCTTTTAATATGGGAGAGGTCAAGGCAGTGTCTTTGGTAGACTCAAAGGTGTTACCGATCTCCAAAGTCTCCATTATTTTCATTCTCTAGCCATTCAACAAGTAGATGGTGATAAAATTGGAACCTGAAAATTCCTATACCATAGGCAATGAGAAATCACAAACCAGGAAGACTATATGATAATTTTCCTCTTTATATTTGTAATAAGAATTTGTAATAATAGTAACAACAATGACCATGAAACTTAAGCAACTAGAGCCAAAAGGGACAGCCAGTGTGACATAAGGGAGGGGGGGTATTTAACAAATACAGTGTTGAATGCCTCTAAATGGGGATACAGAGAGAAAGGACTTTGGAGAAGATAAGACTCTTGTCCCAATTTTAGAAGACTCAGGGTTGCTGGGTCAACATGCAAACTTTCATGCAGCTTGTTTTCCTGTTGTAAGGAAAGATACTTTATATTTAATATTGCTGCATGTAAAGCAAAATCTCTTACAGTCCCACATCTTAAAGCCTTTATTCCTCCTGTCAGCAGAGTATGCACCTTCTTCAGTAACATAGTCTGACCACAGGAGATGGTCAGCATGCTAAAATTTGTGTAAGGGTGTTTTCAGGAGTGGATTTATGAGTGAAAATGTTTGCTTTTAGATTTTAAACAGATTATCATCTTATTTTGCAGCCCCTGTAAGATGACTTAACATAATATTCTTATTTTAGAAATACGAGACTTAAGAGATCATGGTAGAAGGCACAAGATACGGGCTTCATTTCTTCTTGTTCTATAGTCTTTTTGTGTGACTTTGGACAAATTGTGTAATTTCTTTGTGTCTCTGTTCTCCATCTCCTTCATAGTACTCATTCCTCATTCCCTGTCTTTGAAATTTAGACTTTACGCTGTCTCAGTTTATAGCATCTAATCTGATCAGACTGTTTAAAATACTTCATATACCTCATAATATGGATATACACTGATTTGTATGGGAGTCCATAACTATTCTCCTCATGTGACAGCAGACTAATATAGACTAATCTTGTACCTGGATTTACAAAAAAAAACCAAACCAAAACCCAAAAAACACATAAAAAGAGATTTATTGCTACATAACTCAAGGTCTCCTCAGAGCTCCATCTTGATATTAAAAGTCACTGAAGTAGATCTAACACCCTTTCCCAGTATTCAAATGAACTGACTTTCCAGAAATCTAGAATTCTCCTTTCTACCAGAAATCACAAAACATGTAAGATTTTAAATATTCTTTTACTGAATAAAATAAGAAAAATAATTTTACAAATGGTATTTATGACTGACTGTCCCATAGGCTCAACTGAAAAATTTATGCAGAAAGAGGTTATGCTGCCTAACTAACGTGATACTCACAGCATCTTTTTGTTTCATTCATAACTCAGTTAGGGAGACAGTGTGGAATTTGTAGCAAGCTAACCTTGATTTTTCATTTTCATATATTTCTTACAATTTGTAAGGTTATGCCACTATTGTTGGGGGAGGCTGTAAGGATGTTATGCTAGTTGAAAAATATAGGATTTTTACAAATGCGTGGCAATTAAAAAAATATGAAGTGCTCTGTCACAAATATTGAAACGCTGTTTTCAAGAGTAAGCAAACAAAACTACTGTTTTCACTTTGGACTAGTGGGAACCTTGCCCACATTGGCTGCTTTTGTAGGCACCTCTAATAGACGTCCTTAAAAAAACGCAGGAAATAAGTAGCTTGATCAAATCTTTAGGAGATTACTGCCTTGAGTTAGATTATAGAGACTACATTGTCACTCTCATAAGATTCAAAACAGTTAAGGATTAAAGATGAAATACAGTCTTAATTAAGAACTTAAATCTTTTTTGTGATTTCCCCAACTTTACAGATGGGTATTTGTTATTTCATCCTTAAATTAGTCTAGTGATAAAACTGTGTCCAAGTAACCTTGCATCCTCTAGAAATAGCACTCTTTGGGGCACAACCAATACGTTATAAAGGAGTGGCTTGAAAACTGTTATGATGTCTTCCACTCAAGCAGAATGCATGTACCATAACAGTTTGTGAAGAAATTCACTACGAACTACATGCAACCAGAGCTGAGTAATGTAAGTTTTAGTATTGTGTGAGACACTTTAATTAACATAATAAATCTCTTTACCAAGCACCTGGATGACAGAGACAGAACTGGATATCTAAGAATCACCATGCTCCTAACAGAGAGGCATTATGCATAATAGTCCAAGGGAACATCTAGTACAGGTAATGTTTACATAAATGGAAAAAAACAAAAGCTAAAACTTCACAGAAACCCGCAGCATTAGACCATGTAAAAAATGTTCAAGGCTTATGCATTGGAAGAGATCTTTTTCCACGAAAGAAGGATCTTATCTTAACTTGCTTAAATCCTCTTGTACTCAAGACAACAGGATGGTGGGTTGGGCTTTTTTTAAGCAAACATTACAATAAGAAAATACCTGGCTCCACCATTAACTGCTCCACCATTAACTTCTCCACCTAATTAAATCCATTACATAACTAAATTATGGCTAGCTGGACGGATCAAATGGCACGATTAATGTATATCCCATTCTGTGATGTGAAAATAGGTTTCCAGAGATACAATAACCTGCCTGAGGATGGCAGAGAAAAAAATAAATTTGAATGTCTGAGTGCTGATCCAGTACTATTCTCAGTGGATCGTGCTTTTGTACACATCAAGACACTATTTTTTAATTGAAAAATTCTGTATCAGATTACTCAGATAAAGGAAAACATTATTCAAGAAATATTTTGTCCATTTACCAGATTAAATAAACACATTTGTGTTTATAAGAAAAAGGAGTGGTATTTTTGAAGAGCAAAAGAGAATTTAACTACATTTTTTAGCACTGGTTGGGTTATTGATGGAATTAGTAATGCAGTCTACAGACACAGATAACTCAGCCTTGTGTGAGCTGATTAAAACTATGGTTTTAATAGTCTAACCTGTTGTAAACGTCATGGATAGGATGGAGATCTGTCAAACCGATGATTTATTACCAGAAGCAATATTAGTGAAAATATATTGCATTATCATATGGGGCTATATAAATTGTTATAGTTTAGTTTTTTGAATTAAACAGCAAATGAGATACAAAGAGCAAATTATTTCTGTCTGTCACTATTAGTTGCAGATACACTGAGCAGAGTGAAGGTGATAACACAGTTTTGCTTTCTGCCTTGGTAAGATATTTCACTGTATTTTATGCCAATATTAATGCCAGTCTATCAAATCCTTATATACTCTCATGGAACAGTACCTATACCTATGACTAAAGAGTCATAGGAACATAATTAAGTAAATTCAGTAATGGTGTAAGTTTTACATGAAGTAGGCTGAGTGCATAAAAAGCAGAGTGAGAAAAGTTCCATAAAGAAAACAAAGCTGATGTAACAAGAATTCTGATAAAAGGCAAGATTCAAGATTGCACATGTTAAAACTACTTGTGGCCTAGTTTTTATACTCTCTAATTTCTTCTTTTCATTAGTGTTCTTGCTATGCTGTTTTTTTTCTTCTGAGATCTCACATAAGTTACACAAATGGAGTCACATAAAGTCCCTTAAGAAACAAGTCTAATCCCATTTACAGCAATATTCCTAAGGAAAATAGTCTCTTCAATGGTGAACTTGAAATCAGAATGCAGTTCTTGAAACCAGTTACTTTTCTTGTTCCCGTGTAAAAGGTGAAGGATACCCTTTGCAGCTTGTGTTTAAATTATGAAACATATATACGCACTAAGTTTCCTGTTGCATTCAAAAATGTGAGACAGAGCGGTTTGAGTACTATCAAAGGAGATAGATAGCTTCTGCTGTAAACTGATCCCAGACAAAAGCTGACTCTTAAATGAATTGTATCAGAGCCAACACTTTATTTTATAAATCCTGAAAGTACATAACCACTTACTTCTTATCTCCTCATTGGGGAAAAAACAGTTAAACATATCCTTTCCTCATTTAAAGATATTTCCAGATTGTCTGCTAAATTGATTGTTACTGCATTCCACTTAACTCTCCTGCTNTTAAATTATGAAACATATATACACACTAAGTTTCCTGTTGCATTCAAAAATGTGAGACAGAGCGGTTTGAGTACTATCAAAGGAGATAGATAGCTTCTGCTGTAAACTGATCCCAGACAAAAGCTGACTCTTAAATGAATTGTATCAGAGCCAACACTTTATTTTATAAATCCTGAAAGTACATAACCACTTACTTCTTATCTCCTCATTGGGGAAAAAACAGTTAAACATATCCTTTCCTCATTTAAAGATATTTCCAGATTGTCTGCTAAATTGATTGTTACTGCATTCCACTTAACTCTCCTGCTGAGTCAGCAGTTTATTGACTGTTCCAACCACCTGCGATGCGAAGAGAGTTTCGTTTATATTGCTTAGTATATAGTAGTCAAATTTGGCTTAGGAAGTCTTGTTTTCATATTAGGCAGCACTGTATATTAAAAATGGCCTGAAATCAATCAATTTCTTTCCTTCTAGGAATTTCCACGTAATATGGATTAAATATAAATATTTATGCAGAAAAGCATACCAGATTAATGACAGCTTAAAAGTGAAAGACATTTCTTCTTCAAGTCTCAGTACGGGAAATCACAGACAGTGTTCTTTGTACATTACATACTCTCCTTGAAACTCAAGAGGAGTTCATAGACTCCAGAAACCCTCTGTAATGGTCTTACAGAGCAAATCACAAGGACTTTTCTTCTCTGGGTTTGTCTGTGATTTGATGTACTTCAAGTGTGTCTATGGCAGTGGAATAGAGGGCAGACTTTCAAATTGCACTTAGTGTTATCTAGTACAAAACAAGACACAGGACCAGATCCCAGAAGTAAAAAGTTTTACAGTGCCTTGTGCAAGACAATGTGTACAACAAAAGCATCAGGTCATTGCCCTTCTGCTTCTTTTTGGTTAAAAAAAAAAAAAAAGTTTAGCTTTGGTAATGTTTTCATTTTTATCTCCAAATAGTCCAGCCAACCTCCTCTACTGCAAATTGATTCTGTAGTATTGCAGGAATTGTTTTTCTTCCTGGTTTTCTTCACAAGTCTTATGAGGAACAGCTGAGGGAGCTGGCATTGTTCAGCCTGGAGAAAAGGAGGCTGAGGGGAGACCTTATCGTTCTCTACAACTAACCGAAAGGAGGGTGTGGTAAGGCGGGTGTCGGTCTCTTCTCCCAAGTAACAAGTGACAGGACAAGAGGAAACGGCCTCAAGTTGCACCAGGGGATATGTAGATCGGATATTAGGCAAAATTTCTTCACCACAAGGGCTGTCAAGCATTGGAACAGGCTGCCCAGGGAAGTGGTTGACTCACCATCCCTGGAGGCATTTGGAAGATCTGTAGATGTTGTGCCTAGGGACATGGTTTAGTGGTAGACATGGCAGTGCTAGGTTAACGGTTGGACTTGATGATTGATCTTAAGTGTCTTTTCCAACCAAAATGATTCTATAATTCTATATTCTTACATTCAATTTACAGAATCCAGTCATTCCCTGATAAATAATAATGTAATAATGAAGTCCTAGAAACAGAACACTGCATCAGACCTTTGAATGGTCAAGCAGCAGCAGTCTAGAAAATCTGTTGGTTCATGATACAGCCCTCAAAAGGGAAGGGTCCCACCTGTAAGAATAGCAAATTTACTTCAAGATACATCAAGTCAAAGTTGGCTATGTTTTCAAATACACAGAGTATTATTTATGTATGGTCTGTACCATTTTCTTTGCGTTCATCCTCTTGGTGTTGCTCCAGTGTGTGTCCAGGACTTCAGTTCAAGGTAGGGATGGGTGATCTGGTGAGTAGGTAATGGAGAAAATTTAGGTTGGACTAGATGATCTCCAGAGGTCCCTTTGAACCTCTACCATTCTGTGATTCTCTGATTCCGTGATATTCTTTTGCCTATTTTATTTTATT
>VZSC01004049.1:944359-1003025 GCA_013398225.1 Steatornis caripensis
CTTAAATCATTTATGAATTTAATGCAACTTCACCTAAAGGTTTTAACAAAAGGAAGCTGGAAAAAAATTCAAAAATTTTATAATTTTATGCTGCATGCTTTCTATGCAACCAGTGTTTCTCCTTTCTGACTCAGAACTGTCAGCATTTATTTTGTAAGGATTCTCTGCTCTCAAATTTTTATTTTTGGTTAAAAAAAAGTAGATATGACAACCAAAACAACGCTGACTTTTTCCCCGAGGATATTTTTTTTAGGTTAATGCAGCTTACGATTTTTCAAGTTTTTTCTGGTTCTGTCAACAAACAGGGAAATCCATCCACTGTTTGCATAGTTTTGGCTTCATGTTCACTTGTCATCCTTGGAACTTGATTATTTCCTTTGTCTATACTAACAATGTGATAAAGATTCAGCAATAAAGAAATACTCATTTATTACAATTTGTGTGACCTCACAGCTTTCAAATTAAGTGGACATTTTTGCATATCTATAACTGAGGGTAATGTTTGTCCTGCAGATCTTTATTACCATAATATGAACAAGGTAAGAACATAGATTGTCTAAGAATTCAGTCAGCATAAGCACAAATAGCAATTATAAGACCAAATCTTTTTCTTTATAAACCAAAACAGTAAAGGCTGAAATCATGAGAATTTAAACCATTTTAAAGCTATTTTACACACTGTCTTTTCTACATATCTTCACTTCTTCCTTTTAGCCAANCCTCTACCATTCTGTGATTCTCTGATTCCGTGATATTCTTTTGCCTATTTTATTTTATTTTATATTATCTTATTTTATTTTATTTATTTTATTTTATTTTATTTNACAGCTTTCAAATTAAGTGGACAATTTTGCATACCTATAACTGAGGGTAATGTTTGTCCTGCAGATCTTTATTACCATAATATGAACAAGGTAAGAACATAGATTGTCTAAGAATTCAGTCAGCATAAGCACAAATAGCAATTATAAGACCAAATCTTTTTCTTTATAAACCAAAACAGTAAAGGCTGAAATCATGAGAATTTAAACCATTTTAAAGCTATTTTACACACTGTCTTTTCTACATATCTTCACTTCTTCCTTTTAGCCAAAGGCAAAGAAGGAAAAGGAGATGAGTAAACAGCCTGAATCTGTTTCATAAGAGATCATGTCAGTCGTTATTAACTATTATGCTATGTTTCATTGGGCTGGTTGAAGGCAAACAGAAGGTTAAAATATTTGTTTTTCTTATTTGGCTTTCTTGTCTTTGAAAGAAGATTCAGTTAAAATATATCAGCTGACTTCGGTAATTTTAACAGCATTTTATTAGAATCACTCACCATTTCATGCAATATTTTTAAATAGTGGAAAGCTTTTGAGAGGAACATACGGATGTAATACCTTTCCGGTGGCAGGGAAAGTGTCTGTACCACGGTATAAAAATGTCATGGCTGTAAGAACTAACATGAAGAACATGAGGTCATTCTAACTTCATTCTGTAAGCATAAGAAGATGGTTAGTAATTGAATCAATTAACATTAGGAAGAGATCTCATTCATAGATATTATTTTCCATTAGTGTATCTGAAAGAACTCTGTGTGTTTTGGGGTGTGTGTGTGTGTGTGTGTGTGTGTGTGTGTTTATGGATGGAGCATAAGTTATCTAAGGTAAAGGGCAGGTAATTTCAGAGTCAGTAAAAGAACCTGACTTGCCTGACAATCAGCTGAAGGCTCTTTCCACCAGGCAATGTACTGTTTAAGTTATTTTGCAATCTTACTTTTAAGTATACTGGCAAATGCAACTCATCTTCTGTAATATTTCAGTTACAGTCACAGACTTCTGCATATGTTTCCTATGCTGAAGAACAGTCTGAGATTTATACATGTTACCACACACGATAATTGTGAAAACTGTTTTCAGCATTTTCAGGAGTTCAGTCTATTCAACCCTACACTAGCAAGTTCCTCACAGAATTGTACCCAACAATGCTATTGCATTAAACAAATACTTATCTTAGTCCATTCAGTGATGTGTGATATTGTAGGCTCTGGCAATAGACATGACTCCCTACAGCAGTAATGACACAAATATTGAAACTCAACACTACATAGATTTGAATAAACCAGTCCTTCCCCACTGTAGAATTAGAAGATGTGTGAAAGCAGCTTGATGTTGTAGAGTATTCAATAAAATATAAGCTTTCACAGTATCGCATGACAGACAAGCAGAAGACTCTGCTAAAACTGAGAGCTCTGAAATTCCATGTTCCAAAATAACCTGTATTTGCTAACACATGGGTAAAATCCTTTCACCCCACCTTGCTTTGAGGAAGGAGAGATCAGTGCTTTGCTGTACCCATGTGTGGGAAGGTCCTTGTTCAACAATGCTGTTTGGTGAAGAGAGGTGGCTGACTGGGTGAATCTATTAGCTGAAGTAATTTTTTAAGAACTCACTACTTGTTTGTGGACGCTTTTCTCAATTTCAATAAAATAAAAAATAAATCATAGCAATATATTTTACACTGTTCCTGTCAAATAAAATATGAAATATTACATCAAGAAAGTCATGCTCACTTGCAAGATCCTACACAGAGATCTCTGAGTCACTACCTTCCAAGTGCCCCTAACAGTTTAAATGCTAAAAGAAACTTCTCAGGTAGTTGCTTTCAGAAAATCAGCCATTGCTTGTAGTTCCCACATAGTAATATTTCAGATTACTATTATGATAGATGAATAAAATGGAGCAGTCCATTACTACGTAATGCATGAATCATAATTAGTATACAGCAGATCAGGTACAGAGAGTTGAGTTAATCTTAGAAGCCATTCAACACTGGAAAATCTGTGCCACATTTACACATGTTGTAGAACTCCCCCCTGGGATTCCAAATTTTTTTCTAGAATTTTAAAAACAAATCTTGAAGTTGTCATTAATTAATCTCCGAGACCTGGGAAGACCATTCAGAAGACCATGGTGAGGCAGGCTGTTCCCCTGCAGCCCATGGAGGTCCACAATGGAGCAGATCTCCACCTACAGCCCATGGAGAGCCCCACGCTGAAGCAGGCAGATGCGCCTGAAGGAGACTGTGACCCTGTGGGAAGCCCACTCTGGAGCAGGCTCCTGGCAGGACCTGTAGACCTGTGGAGCTTACACTGGAGCAGGTTTGCTGGCAGGGCTTGTGACCCCACAGAGGACCCACACAGGAGCGGTCTGTTCCTGAAGGGCTGCACCCCATGGGAGGGATCCCCACTGGAGAAGTTCATGGAGGACTGTCTGCTGTGGGAGGGACCGCATGCTGGAAGAGGCAAGAGTGTGAGGAGCCCTTCCCCTGAGGAGGAAGGAGCGGCAGAGACAATGTGTGATGAACCAGCGGCAATCCCCATTCTCTGTCCCCCTGAACCACTTGGGGGGAAGGAGGTAGAGAAAACTGGGAGTGAAGTTGAGCCCGGGGAGAAGGGAGGGATTGGAGGAGGGTGTTTTTAACATTTGGGTTTATTTCTTATTATCCTACTCTGATTTGATTGGTAATAAATTAAACTGATTTCTCCAAATTGAATTTGTTTTGCTCGTGACGGTAATTAGTGAGTGATCTCTCCCTGTCCTTATGTCCACCTATGAGCCTTTCGTTACATTTTCTTTCCTCTGTCCAGCTGAGCAGGGAAGTGATAGAGCGGCTTTGTTGGGCACCTGGCATCCAGTAAGGTTCAATCCCCCACAGCCCTGTTTAACAAAGCATGGTTTGGGTTGGGAGGAACCTGGAGGTTTTATTCTGCAGGAAATTTTAAGATGTTCAGACCTGTTTTCTTCCAACCTGGACAAAACCACACATGTTTTTACTGAAGACAATCTCCAAAAATGATGATTTGGAAACAGGGAAACCATTTGCAGAATGCAAGAAAACAGTTTCACTGCAGTAATGTGAAAGAACGTCTGAAATATCTGGTTTATTGTAGTGGAACTATTATGACAATGAACCATCAAAACCATATTAAGTATAGGTAGATGTGTTGTATTAGATGTTCGATAATTCAGCAATTAACATTTTAGTATCTTACACCAATCAAGGTAATGTAAATAATGACATTGAAATATTTCATTTATACTGTTTCCACTTAGCCCAACTAAACCTATTCCATGGTGGTGTCCTTGAATTAGAGAGGATTCATAGCAGGCCAGTTTTGTGTAGCAGAGAAAGTTCATGTATGTTTAAGTCACTTTGCACCGGATGTAAATCTTTTTCATCATGCAAGATGGATCAGATTCTTTAAGAGGAAGCTTGTTTTGCATATGGCTTGTTGTATTTGCTGAGGAAGATGAGTATGGGATGAAGGATTGGTTGAGGAGAGGGAACAAAAGGAATGGCTTCATGGGTAAAGGGATTGAATATCAGCCTGCAAAATTATACTTATCTTTGATAAAGAATTCCTGCATGAGTTTAAGCGACCTCTCATGAGTAGTCATTAACTGTGCATTCATCATATTCTGGGCTTGACCTGAGATCATGGGGTCTGGTCTGCAGAAGTATTCAGCTTTCATGGATCTGAGTGCTTTGAACCTTTAAAATGCTCTGTGGTGCATGCTGGAAAATCAGATTCTATGCCCTCAACTTGGACTCTAAAAGACCATAAGTGCACTTGACCTCTTTGTCTCTCTCTAGTACCTATAAAAAAAGGAATTACACCATCTCTTCATATCACTGGAGTGTTATGAAGATTAGATAATTTTTGTGAAGCACTCTGATATTACTATTTGGGCATCATAGAGAAGTCCACGAGAAAATTAATCATCCTGTCTTCAGAAAAATTGTGCACTACACAAATCCTAAGGCTACACATTTGACAATGAGAATAAAACTTACTGAACAGCTAGTTTTCTAATTCTTTGTTCTTGTTCTTTCTTCAATCATACTGCTTTTTTTCTTTCCCACAACCCCCAAATGTTTATCTCTTACACTTGCCAGAGACTCCTGGTGATAGCTACCTTCCTCTAGCTCTCCAAAAGTTATCTTTGTTTCCTCCCTGCTACACAATTGTATTCTCCTCTTCCCTTACTGCTTGTCTGAAACATCGCCCCAAAGGTAAACAACGAAAAACTTCTGAATATTTATTCATTGATGTCTTATTCCACCTTTTACATTTAGTTTCTTTTGTATAGACTGATATTTCTTTAACTGGCTGCAGAAGAGAAGAAATCTTGATTTTTCAGGTGCATGTAACAGTGTCTGATCTTGATCACAACCTTTTGGTGATGCCATAAAACAAATATAAAATACTATGACTGACATAGCTGGCTGATATTTTAGTATGGGAATCTTAAACCACATACAGCTTGGTTTATCTGTCGCCTCATTGATTTCCTGTCATATGAGAATTAAGATTAAAAAAAGAACGAGAACTGAGAATACTGTTGAGTATTTTCTTATTTTCCAGTAAGTTTAATAAATTCAGTTTTTAGCAGATGTCTAGAAGATGAATTTGTAGGTTTTCTTTTTAATTTACATAATTTGTTTACAAACGTATAACACACTTAATATTTCAGGAAGCATCTGCCTGTATTGTTCCTCTTTATAAATTCTGTACAAGTACTTTCCTTGCCATTTTTATTGAGAAACAGTTCTGCAGACCAAAATGCATCCTGAAATATCAATGTGACACACTACCTTTGGTTAATGACTTCTCTCAGAAAACGTTAGCTACTCCATACTAAAATGGATTCTTAAGCTTGCAGGGTCAGAAATACAGATTACGTAGAGGTCTGAATTTAACAGAGTTAGCAAAGTATATGAACTGAGAATCACATTCGTAAAAAAGGTTTAGAATAGCTTTGATGAGTGGCTTTTATTTTTCCCAAGGAAATAATTACTTTATAGCACAGCTACAACCGTCTATCTTTAATCAACACAAAACTGTTTCAGAAAACTTCAGAAATAAAATTAACAGGAAGATAAATCAGGGAGGAAAGACCACCAAAAATGAGACTGATAATTTATGCATGTTTAAGCTTTGGCATTTCAATTTGCCCTGATTTTAAAAGTGAAACAACCTCTTTGATGGAAGAATACTTTATCAGATTAGCTGATTTGTAAAAGATTTCATTACAAAATCCAACACAAATGTTAAAAGCAAAAAAGCTTTTTACCTGTGTGGCAACTAACTATAAGGAAATCTGTATGTATTGGTTAAGGAATTGGATTTTACTGTGATGCGATTGTTTAAGAGACTGACAAATCAGACCAGTTTCAAATTTCAAGACAGTGCCTTACTGAATTGATACTTATTAACAGTATACATTGTGTTGTGAATGGCTACTTCTTAAATCACCCACAATCATTATCACTACATAAGCAAAACAATGAGTCCTTAACAAGCTTAACCTAAACCAGCTATGAGTGTACAGTACCCAGGAATTGATGTGGTTTTAGTTGGCATTGAGGCGTGTGCTCCATCACTGAGGTCAAGGTCAGTCAAGGCTATTCCCGAGCGAAGACAGATGCAGGGTGAGCTCTCTTCTTTTTTCCCCCATCTTTCTTCTCTCACTGCTGGCATTTCATGCACCCCTTTCCCCTTCCCCAAAAGAAAAGAGATGATCTCATCTGCTCTTGACACCTTATTTCAGGGCTCAGGGATCAGGACTCAGGCTGGCTTAGTTTATTCTGCAGAACTCTGATTTTAACAGACACCCTTCCTGCCTGTTTTACATCCTTAGCTCTCCTGTGGCAGATTTTACTGCTTGCACGTGTTTTCCTCCTCCCTGCTTGTGCAGCTATACTAGAGACCTCTGTTTGCCCCTTGGGGGCTATGGCTAGTATTTTAATATTTAAGTTTAGCTGTCTCACAAAATGTTATTAGTCACGTTAAAATGTTACAAAATGCTTGGATGTTTTGCCAGTCATACCATTTTAAGTTTGCTTTTGTTTTTATTCAAAGCAAGCAAATATTAATTACGTTTTCCTTAATGTCCGTGGACCTCTATGGGTTCAATTGACCTCTGCTTTGTCTACACCTGAGGAGTGGTGAATACGTCTTTCATTAAACCAGCTAGTAATTTTTCATGCTTTGTCCGCTAACTTTATTCTTCCTTCATATTTTCATGGCCAAAACATAGTATATTCTGGCAAACACCGTCACATGAGCACTCTAAGGTATTTCTTGGCCTTACTTATAGCTGGATTCCCATCCACTTGGCTTCTGACCTTAACACTTTCACTGAAAACATGCACCTCAGGGCTGACAGGAAATTCCTGAGCCAGTGCTCATTCCCTTACTATGGCAAAGAACTATGTTCATAGGTCTGCAGTGCTTCATCTTAAAGACAATGAGATTTCTNTCTGACCCTAACACTTTCACTGAAAACATGCACCTCAGGGCTGACAGGAAATTCCTGAGCCAGTGCTCATTCCCTTACTATGGCAAAGAACTATGTTCATAGGTCTGCAGTGCTTCATCTTAAAGACAATGAGATTTCTGGAAGATCCTGCAGGAAGGTTGTTCCAAAACCTCCATCCTCTGAAAGTCTCTGATATTCAGACTGAATATAACCCTTGATGATCTACAAACTTATGTTCTTGTGGAATAATAACTTTTCACAGCTTTTCTAGCTTTGCATCATTTACCTTAATTTCCTAGCTCTTCTAACTCCGTGTAGCAGAAATTTCCTCTTTCATGACCACACCCACATTACGTGTTGCGTGGGAGATATATCTTGCAGTGGTTCTCAGGAGGGCCATGCAGTTGCCATGTTGTACAGGACCTGACGCCAACAGCTGTGCTGGCGAGGCACTGGACATAGCAGAGCAACCTCAGACCTGTTGGTTCTGTCATTTCTGAGCAGTGGCACTAGCAGTCTCCAGTCCTTGTTAGAAATGTCTCCCCTAGTATAACCTAGAGGTAGACCTGTGGCAGGAAATTGCCATTAGAATGGTTTTCTGATGGAAAATGCCTTTTTGTCAAAATCAAATATTTCCACAGAAAAATTATATTCTTTACTGGGATGGTTACAAAAAATCTGCAACTGTTCATTTCTCAATCTGTCTTGCACAGTAATCAGGAGGCACTCTGATTGTCTGAGGATGCCAAGAGGACTGTTCTGCCAGTCCCTCTATTGCATTTGTTCAGATACAATTTTCTTTTCCAGTAGATGACTACTGAAATCTCTCTTAATCCTGACATGTCTAGAAGGACTCCTTAACAGTAAGTGACATTCTCCTGACTATATACTTTCATTGAAGTGAAACCCACATGCCTTTTAAGCCAAAAGGGCTGGAATATAATTGCTACTCCCCCCATCCTCCCCCCATCAATGCAATGAAAATGTTAAAAATCAAATCCTTATCAGTAATTTCAATTGTGGTTATGTGAGTTTAGCTAAAATGTGAATTTGTGTCCAAAAATAAGATTGCAGCTTCATAATATGACAAATGATTGAGCCTGCCATTTGTGTCAGAAATTTTATGAAAAAAAAATCTTTTGGGATGGTTCTTCCTGCTTCCACATGCACTAAAAATACTTCTAGGGAAGAACCTGTCATCATATTTTATTTCTTCCATTTTGATGCCTGCCAGAATCTATGCAGTATTTCCATTAATGAAAATTAAAAAGAAAAAAATAAGAAGGAATTAAAAAAAGCATAATAAAAACTTAGTTTAGTTACATGGATTTTTAAGCAAACAAATAGATTTTTTTGTTAACTGATTTAACCACTCATAGCAGCAGATTTGAGGACTAGTGGATTTTTTATATGTGATTTAAACTGGTAAATAAAGTGTTTGTTCCATCCAAAAAGGAGCCTAGAAACATCAGAAAATCTGAAGATAAATCTTGTTCAATTCATAACTGAAATTGAGTTCCACTACAACAGCTAGGAAATGTTTTATTTATTTGAATTTCAATCTTTAAAGCATTTTGCTGTAAATTAGCTTAATTTAAAAACAAAATGTCCAAACAATACAACAAAAAATGAAATACTCCCTTTTGCAAAATGTCAAATAGACACTTCAATAACTGCAAAACATCATTATTTCTTTATGCAAAATACATTTGTCAGAAATTACTTTTTCTCAGTTACAGTCTGTTTCAACAAATCATACTTTCCCAATATAAGAGTTTATATACTGCTAGAAATCCCTTGGTCTTCCGTATGCTAGAGCAATATCTGGAAGGTAACTACCACTCCCTGCTTCTGTGATCCTGGGTAACTCACAATAATGAGCAGACCTTGGAGAACCCTGTTTTTTGTATTGTTTCAATGTCTTCCTTCAACCGTACCGTGGCCTTGGGTAGTCAATTCAAATTAATGAACTTTACCAACCATGACTCAGTTTTAAATCCATCAGCTCCAGTGGTAAAACTGGAGCAGTTATAGTTCCTTGATTTTTCTGCCTACCTGGGCAGGTGGTTACTCGGGGCAAACCCTGCCACTTACTTTGTTTTTCTGCTTCCTTGTACGGTAGTAGCCTGGTTACTACTAAACAGTATTAATTATGACTATTATTTCAATGAAACAAAAACAGAAAAAAAGTTATAAAATTTAGCTATTTGAAAAGCAGTTATGGAAATCACAGATAAACCTCTATCAAAATAAACAGTAGCAGGAGTTCAAGTTGGCTGTCATTACTCTTTTTTGTTGAAAAAAAAATGTTAGATATAGGGAAATTTTCTTCCTCAATGGAGATATCATTACTTTTCTTGGCTATAAACAGACTGCCACAGCAAATGTTGCACATTTGTCTAACATTCTAGAGGATAACTTTGTCTGTGGTGAAATACATCATTTTGCTCAGCAGTCATGAGTCAAACGAATGCTTCAGTTGATCCAAAATCTTTTATTCTCTGTCTATCTGAACAACATAACCTAAATGCTGGAACACAAAAGACACTCTTCTCCATTTTAAGGGACATTTTATCCTATATAATAGTCAAGGATGTTATACCCACACTTAGATATGGTTAATTTCCAGAGGTCTAAAAAGCAGAGTAATAACTAAAGAGCACAAGCAGTGCAAATGACATATTTGCAGTTGGAAATACAGATTAATAAACACAGCAGCTTTCCAGTAAACAGTGTTTTTTAGCTTTCTGCGATGTGCAGCATGGCAAGCTGGAACATCAATATGTCTTCAAATCACTTAAGTGCTTGTCATCAAACCGAGGATTAATTGCTTCACAGTAAGCTTGCACACAATGTATAGGTTCCAATTTTCTGAAAATCGTAATGATCCTAGAACTTTGAAAGGTGCCAAGCCTGACATCTCAGGAGACTGAAAAACTGTATTCAGCCATAAAACATAGAGATCACAGAGAGAGCCAGCTCGAGCGTGACTCATATCTTTCCATCAATTCACCTCTCCTCCAAATGGCAAGCACCACTTCTAAAGTCAAGGGGTCCTTTTGCCTGCCTTAGACATGCACCCTTTATCCCTGGCTGCAGGAAATTGGCAACCAATACCTGTGGTGGTGAGAGTGTTCTGGAAAAAAATGTCAGTGCCTGATAAATAGTGGCAATTGCTAGAATTTCCTAACAATATGCATTTGTTTGTTTGTTCTTAATTACTTTGATACAGTTATTTTGATAGATGGGCGATAAGGATAACTTCTCCTGCTTCAACCACCACCAATGCCCACACCTCTCCAGTCAAATTTGTTGTTTTTCTCCAGATTCAGTATATTGATGTCTCCTTTTTCACAGCTGCTTCCTTCTCACAGTCCTTTTCTGCCATTTCATAACTTCCAACTGTCTATTGCAATTTCACGGTTGGTCTTCTTTTGCTCCATTTCCATTTCAGATTAAATAAATTAGATGAACTGATAATAAATATGTTTGTGTAAGCAACACAGGAAAAGGAGTAAGATGACTATTCTGATTCACACCTAGAGAGAATAAGTTGTTGCTTTTGCTCTGCACCTCCCTTTTCAGATACAGGACCAACCTCAGCAATCAAAGACCACTTACTGAAGTGATGTGCACGCTTTTACTAGTCTAAAATATGGCCATCAATTATTAAACCCTTTAGCTTTTCTTTTTTTACTTTTTCTTTTTCTTTCTTTTTTTTCCTTTTTCTGCTCTTTGAATTCACTGAAATGACAAGTTAATTAAACATGTGAATATGTTTATCCTGCAAATGTTTGTCAAGAACCCCCGACAACTCCCTGCAAATTTCATGAAAACCAGAGTTTCATTTATAAATTTGTGGATGTAACAAATGTGGGCTGATGAGAAACCGATCTTTTTTTTGTACAGATTCATTGTGTCTTTATCACAGGTATGTAAATAAAGTAAAACACCTTTTGTAAATTGGTAAAAAATACTTGAAAAGTATTCCACTTCAGGACTGGAACATGACAGGCAATACTTCAGATTCCCCAGTCATGTCTTGTCCTGTATGAGTGATGAATGTAATAACTTTTTCAAGCCTGTCTAGATTTACCAGTATGATACTTGAAATATGTATACAATCTGCACATGATCTTTCAGGCAAAAAATCCCCCTCCAACTCATCTAGTAAGTATTTCTAACCTTTAAATATCTGGTTTTCTCTAGACAGTTTATTCTCCCCAGTCCTGAAGGAACCGCTTGCACTGAGCCTACAGCTGCCTTGTCACCACACCAGACCACTGAGACCTGTGTGTGGCTGATGAAGTATTTCAATCTGCTTTAGGATTAACCTGTTGTTCTTATGGCACAACACCTACTGTACTTCGACTGGAAAGGGTGATTAACTAATTTTCAATTTGTTTGTGGACAGTCTCCCATTTATAAAACAAACAGGCAAATCACTTCAAACAGAGGGAACACTCAAAGCTAAGTGGTGTATTTCTTCAGGCGATACCCAACGACCTTTCAAGATGAAAGGATAATAGTCGACACAGAAAAGGAAGAAAAAAAGCCCTGTGTACTGTTTGCAAGGTTTAGAGGTCACTTGGCTACAGAGAGAGAAGGATACAATGGAGGCTGCAGAAAACCCTGCAGAGGCAAACATGGCCGTTCATTTAGATTTTTTTCTTCTGAGCCTCACCATTCACCACTGGCCTTCTTCATTTAACAAGAGCCTCTGTTCCCCTAACTAAGGATGTGTTCTGTTTATTGTGTGGCTGAGGCTCCACTTATGTATCAGCTGTCTATCTGCACGCCTCTTTGGAGAGCAAGTAATTGGTCAAACCCAAAAGCAAAATGGCATGCTTATCCCATTCAGCTGTCTGGTGATCATATGACAGGGCTGAGAGAATATGATGGGGATCTCACAAGACAAAGTGAGATATTATTCCCAGTGAAATCCTGTGGCTACATGCACCTCTGTCTACAAGTACAATCAGGATCTTTGTTCTGCCATGGATCCTGGGTCAGCTTGCTTCTCCCATTGAGAAAACTCAAAACAATTTCCCACATTAGTAGCAAGGCATCCCTGAGCCATAAAGATTGTTCTGTCCTCTGAGCACACAACAATGTTTAGACAGAAATAGAAAATTAAAAACAAACTCCCTTTTCATTTTACTGACCTTCAGAAGGTATAATCTTGAAAGTGGACGCAGTAAAATGCATTTGCAGTGATAGAACCTGAGTCTTGGCTACACAGAATATGCTTTCAGGAAAACTTTTTCCCATACTGTTTTGTTTAAAACTTTCTATACTGCTTCCCTTGAAAGAAATCACTGTTTGTCAGCAAAAGTGCCAGAGATACCAGTTACCTCCTACACATTTTACCTCCTCACACTTTCATGCTTGCCCGTACACACATCCACCCTCACACAGCCACCAAATTAACTGCTCTTCTCCTACATGCAGGCTGAGAGACAACTCTGGCAACTGCTGAGATATGTTAACTTTTTTAATGACAGTTGCTATACAGATAAATGCTAAACTGACCACCATTTTAAAAGGCAGTGGTCAGCATTCCAATGTCACCTTGAACACTATCATCAGAAATCATCTTCTACCACTAAGCTATTCTCTCTGCATTGAAAAAAAAAAAGAGTTGAAAGAACCAAAACGCTGATGAAGCATGTTTCAGTCTTAACATTAGTTTCTACATGGGACCAGCATGTTTCTTTCTATATCTTACTACTCACCTGAAATGCTACTTTTTATTGTAGCTACCTTTTGACTTTTTATTGCACTACTTCTGAAAAGCTTAGAGATTAATTAGATTTATACTCTCTGCAAGTTGTCTCCAGATTTGGGCTTTGTTTTGCTATGAAGCTGAAGAATTTAGGTAGAGAAGCAATACTGGGATGATAGGAAGGCTAGGTTGCCTATTTAACAGGAGATTAGAAAAAGTCTGTTTGTTTAGTCTTGTGAAACAATGGCTGAGAAGGAGTAGAAACTGGTCTATAAATACATCAGCAGGGTAAACATCATGAGAGAAAAGAACCATTTAAGTTAAACGCCAGTGTTGTCACAGGAACAAATGGATGTGAACAGCTGGAAAGAAATTTAGCAGGAAATTAGAAGAAACTTCCCAGCTCTTAGAGCAGTCGAGTTCTGGAACAGAGCCTTCCAATAGGAAAAGATAGGACAAAACTCCCAAAACAATAGATTTGAAGATAGAGGTTATTAAAGAGTGAATTTTCTGAAAGGTGAGAAAACATATTAAAAAATTTCAAAGACTTTCTCTAGCTTTGCATTCTTTGGGGTTTTTTTAATAGTTTATTTATTTATTTTGGCTTGTCATAGCTGAAAAATCTGAATGGAATTTCAAAAGCAGGTTAAAGTGACTAGGTGTGGAAAAGAAGTTAATTAGGTTTCTAATTTCTGCCTACTTTCCTTTGAAAATCTCAGTGTCTAACTGGATCTCTTTAGAGATGGGTGAGGGTTACATTACCTTGATCTTAAAAAATTCAGTGCTCCTCCAGGGGACCGAAGTTCTCAAACGATCCAAGGAGACAGTAGCATGCTGACTACAGGGTGGGTAAAATGTGTTTGAGCAACCCACTCTCCCATGATCAGCTCTCCGGCACCCACAGTTATATATTTCTACCTGCTGTAACCCACACCCCAGGGGTCCAGCTGTCTGCAGTCTAAGGCCCAGCTCTGTGAAACACAGCTATATGACCTTGGCTTGGTTTTACTGTAAAAATTGTTGCTGAGCTGTGAGAGAGTTCCTATGCTGAAGACGTGCATGATAAAGGAAAAATACAGAGGAGAAATTCTTTAGACGATATGAGTTACCGGCTTGGGGACTAAAGAGAAAAATAGCAATATGAAATGATATAAAATACTGAGAAAAAAAAGTAGAGAACTGAAAGGTAGAGCTCAGCAAGATCCTGGTTTGAAAGCTGACACTCCTCCTCCTGCCCGAAGGGTGGTGTCTGGGCAGCAGAGACTTGTCAAGCACCTGCGTGATAATGATTGGTCTAATAACACATTAGTCTCAGGTAATAGCCAAAATACCTATCTAATATGTATAGTAACCAAAAAATAATTGCTGTACACGTGTAAGCTCTCATGGGTTGGCAAAAGGCCCAAACTCAAAGTCAGTTCAGCAGAGGAAGGGTTACATTATATGAACAGGAATTCAGAATACCATTGTAGGATTCAGAAGGCCAAAACATCCATTGACAAATTCAGTTTGATCTTTTTAGACACATCATCTTTTTAAAATGCTGTCCTCCTGACCAGTCTGGCTGAAATTCTTACTGCCGTGAAGGAGTTGACAAGGCACATGGGTAAGATTTAAAGCTTTGTGTCCTCTGTCACCTTGACTGTGGACTAGAAGGATTCTGTGGACTGTGGCAGAAGAGGGGACTTAAAAGATTTCTGCTTCCACCACAGGCAATGTCATGGCCCTCCACTATACCCATACATGTCAAAACTGTTTCCTATCAGATCAAATTGGCTTCCTACTCCTTAATATCATCTGCAATGATGAGACGATGAACACATATGTATCTAACTGATGTTAGAGCTGCACTGCAAACTTTGCTTTTTCACGGTACTGCTGTAAAGAAGCTTCTGTAATAACTAACAAGGTGGTACAATACAGAGCAATTTGCCTGGAGACTTATGCAGTTGCTAAGAGAAGTGTCTAATAAATATGATTTGAATAGAAATGCTAATGAAATAGAGCTGGATGTTTATGTCATTTAATGCTAATGCATATACAGCAGTTAATCTTTCTCAGGATTCTCTTTATTGTCACTGAGGTCTATAGCTGTTTTTATTGCAAATCAGATAAATGCTGTCACATGGCAGGAAACTGTGAACAAATGTAGTGGTGTAAGGTTACATTCAGCTGGACATCATCTACCTGAATGATTAATTGAAGGTGTATGCAAAAAGCCACTGAAACTCAGCAGTTCTGTCAAACAGAAAAAAAATCAATAAGAACACCACTGTCTTGGTCTGTTGTACTTTTGTGAGAAACACAAAGACAAATCAAGGATATATTTTCAAACCTGCCAGGAAGTCACTGCAAGATGAAAGCCTTTTATTTTTTTCCCACTGAATTATAGCTTCTATTAATACAATGGCATCTGCAGTAAGGACAGAATCTAATATGCAACACTCTTCCCATGCCTTTCATCATCCCTGAAGTTTTCAATGTATTCTTGTTCAACCTTTAGTTAAAGATCATTGCTACTATGCAATCAATTTTTGCTAGTCTCCTGGGTAAATGCTTAAGAAAGATTTAACTGCAGTTATGACAAAAAAGACAGGCATTTCAGTGCAAGGTATTTACATGTATGTGACATGCACCATGTTCAGTTAGCTTAGCCCATTGGGGTATCCTGAAGAAGGAACGCTGATTTCTAAAGGCAATTGGCCACATGCAAGACCAGCTCGTTTATCGTTCATGTCCAGCCATGTAGGACTTCTTCACTGGCGTGTTAGTGGGGAAGGAGCAGTTTTTGTCTTGAGTCTCTGAACCAAAACCAGTTTACACTTCAGGAGATTTAGAGAAGTGTCTAAATTACCCGGCCACTATGCCAAAGCTATTTTCAGCAAACAAACAAATTGAGAGACTGTGTTTCAAGCCAAGGAGCTCAAACCCTATTGGGAAGTACCAAAGATAGCTAGCTTCTAATCCTGGAAGTAAATGTCAACAGCTTCAGTACTGGCTTTATCAGAGAATGAAGAAAACACTATTTGTGATTTTTTTTCCCCCAAATAAAAGCTCCCAGTCCAATATGTTGTGAGATTCATAAGATCAAATGAATGTTCTCTGAGAACTGTTGAAAACATTCACAATGCAAGAAGCTTCCCAAGTGCCATATGAACTCATTCTGAGGCCAATGTATTTACCAGAAAGACATAATGGATTTGTTCTTTAATCTTCTTTTTGAAATATTACAGTCATAGAATTAGTAGAAGTAGTATAATGTCTCTTTGCTGACTAGCAGTATATGAATAAGCAAAGCTCACAATTTGAATTCCTGTTCAGCAGTTTTTAATGTTATTCAGAAGTAAATAAGGGTCAAATCCAGAATGATTCACTGATTCACAGACATAATGAATGCCTGAATAGTTCAATCAACTCTAATGAATGCAGGTTTCAGTGACATCTCTTAGTAAAACAATGTGCTCAACATAAAATAAATTATATTGAGAGTAGTATGTTAGTATAAATGCCTGAACACTTTGCAGCCAAATTCTAGAGCTAGATTTGAAATACAGATTTCTACATCTGAACACATTCAGACATACAGGATAGCGCCTGGAAATTGAAAACGGCAGAACCTCTTTGAAGAACTCTATATGAATGTTCCTGACCTAGAGACAAAGAATAGGTGAGGAGAAAAGAAGCTTCTGCACTGCCATGATTTGATTCAAGACATAAGAATTAGATGTAAATTGTGCTTACTGTACTTGAAACAGACTACACCTGAACTGGTCTGTTGCCAGTGTTAACTAACTGCTAATGACTTTTCCAGAAGCCTCGTTGAAAAGGTGGTCACAGGACAGAATTAAAAACCAATGAGGGGCGTACAGTAAGACCGGTAGTTACTATGTATGAATTTCTCAATCTCCTTGGCAGATTGTTGACATTTCAGTATAAGATGGAGTTCACATCACTTCATAGAATTTACCTAATAAGATTAGATAACTTTTCCAGCTGGTATAATATGTAAAGAGAATATAGTCTAATTGCAAGTGGAAAAATCTGGAAATCTCTAAGGGGTGATATATCCTATTCTAAAATAATAATTCTTAGGTGGAATAAATTGCTGTCTGGAGATATCCACTTCTCTCCGTCATTCAGTCTCAGCTAAGGTAATGTTTCTGGGAGATCTCTTCCATGTCTCATATGTTTAATTACATGCATAAGACCTCTAGATGAAGACAGTGAATCATTACATTGCAATGATGCCGTAACTATATATCATTGTAGACATTATAAACCCTGTTTTGCTCTCATTTTTAAGAGAATACTTAAGATCACTCACAGATGAGACAGAAATACTGTGTCACTAGTAAATAATGAAGTAGTTACTAACTTTAATAACTTTTATGATTATTCAGAAAATAGATACGGTTTTTGATCCAAGATAAGAAGCTAACCATCTAGTTTAAGGGTTACTCTTGCTTACAAAAAAGCAAGGGGAAAACTAAAAAAAAAAGTATATTGCTTTTGGTTATGCAAACATGTATGTTTAGGTAAATATGAAAAGAAGGAAAAAGACCTTTTACTAATCAAATTCTTAATCAAAGAGCAGCACTGTATTTCTCCTTAGGAAGGACTTTTTTTTTTTAATTGCCTGTGTTATCAGAATGTTTTCAAGCCGATTCATGAAACAGTGATCAGATCACAGAATCCCAGAGCTGCTCAGTTTGAAATACCCCATCAACCATTTTTACACACTAGTAAGATCCTTCTGAGCATTTTCTTCTCCAGGCTGAACTGTCCCAGCTCTCTCAGCCTCTCCTTCTATGAGAGGTGCTCCAATCCCTTGATAATCTTTGTGGCTCATCAGTGTACTTGGTCCAGTATGACTAGCTTGCTCTCATACTAGGAAGCCTAGGATTAGACTCAGACTCCAGGTGGGTCTCACCAGGGCTGAGCAGAGGGGAAGGATCACCTTTCTTGACGTTCTTTACTCTGACAATGCCAATTTTTCTTATATAGAGATACAGACAGTATTTTGAACAGTGTGAGAAAAAAGATGTCCTGAAACTTTCTAAGGTACTATTTGGAAATATTTAAAGAAAGGCCATAATTAATCTGAAAATTATTTTCATAAACTTTATTTATAACTAAAAAATAACAAATAAAATGAAAAAAATTGAAATAAAATACCTGAATATTTTGAATACTTTTATTTTTTCTCCTTATTCAACACATTAAACTTATTTGGAATTCTGTAAATTATAACAAGATAAAGAAGATATTTTCCTGACAGACTATATAAAATATTGTTAGCAAATAATCTCTGCCATCTTTCATTATATAATAGAAACCAGTTGGCTNTTCTTGACCTTCTTTACTCTGACAATGCCAATTTTTCTTATATAGAGATACAGACAGTATTTTGAACAGTGTGAGAAAAAAGATGTCCTGAAACTTTCTAAGGTACTATTTGGAAATATTTAAAGAAAGGCCATAATTAATCTGAAAATTATTTTCATAAACTTTATTTATAACTAAAAAATAACAAATAAAATGAAAAAAATTGAAATAAAATACCTGAATATTTTGAATACTTTTATTTTTTCTCCTTATTCAACACATTAAACTTATTTGGAATTCTGTAAATTATAACAAGATAAAGAAGATATTTTCCTGACAGACTATATAAAATATTGTTAGCAAATAATCTCTGCCATCTTTCATTATATAATAGAAACCAGTTGGCTACTCAGAAACCATACCTCGTGTACCTACAGGTCATCAGGGCAAATGAGAATGCTAACAGCAGTAGGAACCATATCCAGGGGATCTCCTCTAGTCTCTCAAAGCCGAAAAAGCTCAGGATTTTTCTGTAGCTAAAGGCAATGAACTAAGCATATTTATTTTGAACTTAGCTTTCCACACAGATTCATGTATAATCAAGCTCTTTGAGTCAGTACTGTTTGCTGGAGATTGTTTATTGACATAATGCAGAAGGCTGCTCTGTCTGATGTTAAAAGGTTATGGTGAAAAAACCCAAGAAATATTGTTTTTTCACCACTATAGAAAGAAAAAAAAAGCAAAATATTACATCTCTCAATCTATACTATACGGAAAACATCTGGTGCATTCGCACAACAATAGTCTGGTCTTCAGAGAATGATCATTTACAAATAGATTGTCAGTTCAGTGCCTCTTGTTTCCTCACAAAACATTCGAGCTTTATAAAACGGTGCATAAATTCAAACACTGCTGTCTAATTTTCTTTTTTTTTTAACAAATCCTACCTTTAAGAGAGGTTCTTTTCTTCAGTAAGTGAAATTTCTGATCTACAATAAAACTACTGGAACAACAATAAAAATATTATTGCAAAGTTCTGGCATTGTTATATAATAAAGGAACAAGACTTGCCATTTAATATATCCGCTGTATTGTCTAGCGTTGGATAACAATTGAACTGATTTACTCTTTTAGAGAGATTGTTCATTAGTTCTGAAGTCAATCCATTGAAAAGGTTGTCAGCAACGTGATTTTATGAAACAACTTGCATTGCATGCTAGTATTCTCTGAGGTGGTCTGTATTCAAGAAAATCACCATCCATTCACAAAAAAATTCACAATGATTTCCCCCTTTACTCATTCCTTTTGCAGTTTATCAAAACAGATTTTAAGATGACATACTTAAAGGCTGTCAAGTCTTTCACGACAAACCTGTCATTTCTTTTACATTCCTAAAGAGTTTACTGCAATGGCTGGACAGATGCTTACATTTTAGAGGATACTTCTATCAACTTTCCTTTGACTCTTTGGCCTTTGTTTAATAAAAGCTCATTAATAAACATTTATTGCATTAACTGAATTCAGTGAGAGTCTTTTTCTTACCAGAGTAGAATACCACATAATCGTTGATGAACTGCCAGTGACCTCACAAACGGGAAGGATTTGAGGTTTTGTACAAGTAATCCTGTACTGAAAACAGAATTCTTTCTGATGGTCTGTTGTAGTTCTAGGAGTAAGACTCATTTATTTTTCTTGTTATTACACTTCCAAGTGCCACCTCATTTCTCAAATAAGAAGACTTAATAGATGTCAGTGTTGGGGATTTAAAATTCATTGTAAGATTTATGAATCCCACTTACAGGGTGAAGGATGGTCACAAAAGCCAAAATGACAAGACACCCTCTGCCCCAATTCAGGGAAGAAGCAAAATCTGTCAGAGAGCAAATGTTAGCTTACTTTTACCCCTAATACCACAGAAAAGTTGGAGATTTTAATACAACAAATATATTTCATGTTGTTTAAATTTTGTCTATGTTGTGAAATTACAATTTATGTTTGATTTTTCTTTTTAGTCTGGTAATATTGTAAATACATGGATTTTTTTAAATTGCTTTAGCTATAGACTCTACAGCAGCCAATATTTTGTTCAGTGTATTATTTTCCATGTACTTCCCAAGAATAGTAAAATAAAATAGGAAGTAGTGGGATTCTTTTATGTACACAGAATGCACATTAGATTTGGAGAAGGAAGAAAGTCTCTTATAATTTATTTCAACATGATTAAACGAGTACAGCAATTCATTTAAACAGCACTCATAGAAATGTGAAAATGTTCATTCTGTTAAGGAGAATTTTCTTCATATGACTGGCTTTCCAAATGACTGAAACTGCTACTGAGGTGTGTGTCTTGTGAGGTAGGATGCAAACAATGAAAAAGGAAACAAAAGATGGATGCATCAGCTCTGACCTAATTGAAACAAAGCCGCTAATTGAAAAATGCACTCCATGCCTCCGGTCACAGAATTCTGTTTCCAATGAAGACAAACATACTGTGCAGGCTATGGTTTTTTTTTTCTTTTAAACTGGGATTTCCACATAGCATGTAAGTGCATTTCCTATGTTGGAACACATAAGGCTTTCTTTCCCCAAACTTCTCTGATTTTATGGGTATTTGAGGAAGGAGTGGAGGTGGCTCCTTAATGGGGCAGCAGGGCAGGAACCTGCTGACCAGGACCTGTCCCACCACCTTTGGTCACCAGAGACCAGCCAAGGAGCAGGACCGGCTGGAGTGCAGCTAAGAAAACCCTATGTATGTCTTACATACCATAGTTAAAGAACCATCTTTATTTAAAGAACACTTGAACTGAACTACATTAAAGAATGCCTTATACAAGTATTTGAGCATAGATTCTCTTCTTGTGAACGTTGTTGCTGCCTAAGGGGATTATACAGTAAATAATAACTGTTACCTTTTATCAAGTAGATAATAGCGTATTTAAAATAGAACATATAAATTAACAATTGTTATATACTATAGGCAAAGGAAAGACAAAAGTGAAATGAAAAATATAGAACACTTTGTTCTTACAAGGCTCAATATATACAAAAATCATTTTGACTGGTATCTAATTAAAAAATGACTCTGTATAGAACATATGGATAACAAATTGCCAGTAACTTACTTCTAATAAGTGACTTTAATTCCAGTCATAGCAAGTAATTTGTCTTAATTCAAGATTGTTGATTTATCTCCAGGGCCCAAAGATACCTCTGCTGAAAGGTAACGTGCCGGTAAACTGGTAAGAGAACCTACTCTCTGTCTTCTTTTTCACCCAAGTTCTGTCTTTGACCATAACCATTGGACCCACAACCATTAGCAGTTTACTGTCATTGGGGCAGCCAGTCTTTCCATAGGAAAGTTTTGGAGAGAAACAGGGAGGAAAAAGTGACTGGCAGAACCTGGACAAGAGACACATGAGAAAGTGGAAGGCCAGTTGCACTGACAAGACATTCTTCTGAGGAGATTATCAAGCCCTGTAGCAACTCAGCTCCCAGGGCACTTAAGATGGAACTTTTTTTATTCATTTATTTAGATTCCTGAGAGGACCAGAGACAACCATGCATGGTCTAAAAGAATGGGTAAAGATTGGCGTACTCAAGTCACCAGAATAAGACTTATGAAGGCAGGGAAGACTGCTTTCACATTTGCTAACTGGTACCTTGTGAGAAGGTGATCATTCCCAATTAGTAGACACGTGAGGCTAACTTTTTGCTGCACTGTTAAATCTGAGGAGAAGCAGCAAGATAAGTGAAATAGGCTTTCTACAGTCAACACAGCAGACTTTTGTCAATGAAAACCCCAAATCAGGCTGCCTAATCAGCAAGAGCTGGCGTCTACTCCATTCTATGAGAGCAGAGTTGCAATCCCCGCATTCTCACCAAACTGCAGATGGGACTCAGTTCCTGAAGTAGTGGCTCCCAGCAGGTCATGTAAAGCAGAAAGATTGTCAGTAGTCCACTTGGTTATTCCTGTCATCTAGGCTTGTCACTTCCATGACGTCTCAGCTAGCTCCCTGTTTATGCAAAGAACTTCTAAGACATCAAGTTCCCAACTTAGCTGGAAATTCTCTTGAAGTACTTTATATTTATAGTAGTAAACAAAGAAACTCCAACCCTAAAACCAATGTTTCAGGCTGTAATTATACATAGAATTCAATAAAAATATCTCCCGAAGTGGCTTCTTTATCAGAATGCGATACATTGACTGTGCCACTGTACAAATTGCATCTGAAATGGCACAGATATCTTTGACCAGTACCAGATGCCGGAGGGATGCCTGGTTCATTCCTCCTTTTTACAAGGTTTAACTTCTGAATTGGTAATTCCCTGAGATGACTATGTCTTTTTCCACTTTCAGTGAAGTTAAAAATAGGGTTGTTAAATGTGATTTTCTTCTTTGAAAGAAGAGGCAAAAAATATGGAAAATACTATTAGAAGCTTAGGAGTTTAGTTACAGGCTAAAACACCTGCTTAACCTTTACTGTATGGCATTTTACATCACGATGATAGTATACAGGAGGCTTAGAGAGCACATAAGTTTAACATTCTGTAGCAATGGAATCACAGCAACTTTTCTTTAAGAGTGTGTCTATTACTTCTATTGTTATTTAGACTTTACGTAAACATATTTTTTAAAATTTTACTGCCCTTTTTCTTATCCACATGATCTCACATCTAACATATGTATTTTTCCTGGTTTGATTATCTTTATTTTATATGGGAAATTCATTATTGTTTTAAAGTGGAATTTTACATGGATTTAACTCACATTTCCCCAAATGTTTCCTAATTTCATATGGAAGAAAGTAATTCAAAACCAAAATTACTAACACGATAATATTCTCTTTTATTATAAAGAACAACATATTGTCATTAGAACTGAACAGAATATAGCTTTTCTATTCTATGAATGTTCTCAGAATAAGAAAAAAAATCTCACACACACTCAATAAAATCCCAAATTCTTGCCCTCATCAGCAACAAAATTATCCATTGCTCAAAAGCACAATGATCTACCAGAGTTAGATTCAGCACGGATCCTACTATAGTAATTACTTAGCTACACACACAAAAAGTTTCCAATGGAAAATATTTAGAATGCTTTACCTCTCTATAGCCAAATCAGGAACAAGTGATCAGTATTACAATTTAGGCTTCCAGAGAGAATCAGAGAGTTGAATTTTGCCTTTCCATATCCTATACAAGCGCACAGACCTCTAGGCTTTTAACAATTCTGTGCTGAGAGAGTCTTCCAGTTTATTGAGAATTTTAATTCAAGCTGAAGTTAGTCTTCCTCCTAAAATTTTTCAGTTTAAGTAGAATTTTGGACAAAAATTTAAAATAAAATAAAATACATTGGAGACTCTCTAGCTTTAGCTGTCATATAATTTTCCATATGACAATTTGTAAGTTTACATGTATCAAAGATGTCAGAAAATATTTAAAATATGTAAATTTACAGATTTCTGAATCTGACTTTCCACAAACAGGAAATATCTACAGTTTTCCTCCAATGTGTTTCAGATTAGTGTTCCAAATTCAACCAAATGAAGAAACGTAGTTTGCATAAACTTGTCCAAACAATTTATTGAAACAGAAATCTAGGCTTTCTATTTTTGCTTTTTATTTCCGAGAAGCAAAGCCCATTTTAGGACTAAAGAAGGGAAAGGAAGCAAAGTTTACATTGAAAACATATACACATTCAAATAAATTAAAGTATTTACAAATAATCTGGATACAGTAAAAGACTCCAAGATTTCTAGTAGGCTTAATTAATAAGACTATTGCAACAGAGTCAATTTACCCCTTCAAGCATAGCATAATGCTCCCAAGTCACTTAATCAGGGCCGTAGAAAACTTATGGAGAAGATCAGACAATTTTAATGATCTTCATTACCTCTGAGAAGCTGGTCTAAGAAAGACAGATATCTGTATAGATCAAATGATACCATTAGTTTCCATATTTACTCTCTTCTGGTGACTGAGATCCTGAAATGGTTCCTTGCATTTCACTTCAAAAATTGAGTTTTAAAGCATAAATTCATTTGTGGTTTCAATTCTGGTCCAAGCTCAATTCCACTTTAGAAAGTGAGAGTACAAAAAGGTGGCATGTCTTCCTCAATAAATTAATTCTTTATCTGCATTCAGAATCATGATCATAACTTTTTACACTAGTCACAAGTCTATTATTTTTTAACCTTATTTACTAAAGAGAATATAGCTGAGACCAATAGAGAGATTTAATCCATTTTATTTTCTTTCTTGTGTACTATTTAGGAAATTGAGCTGAATTATAGAACTAAGCAACTAACGATTAAATACCTCCACTTCAGGTGACTAACTTGAAACATCTCTTAAAATCCTGATTTTCAAAGTCAGAAAATCAACATTTTTATCAAAAACAAGTACCTTCAAGAAAAGTTTGTTGGTAACAAGAATACGAAGATGTTCAAGAATTCCTAACCGTAGATTTTTATTTTCCTTTTTTTGTAGAAGAGGATTTGTTTGCTAGATTTTGGCAGATTCTAATTGCACAAGTATATATAAAACAATGAGGTTGAAAAGGTGATCTAAGATAAAAATCTGGAGTGGAGGAGATTTGCAGACATAAGTGAGGATATAATTTATCAATATGTGTGTTAAATAAACTCATGAAGAAATTTAGCTTGGTGAGTCTGATGATAAACGATACATATGACTGTATACCTAGAAAGAGATCAGTTCATATACTGAAGTACTGTTGATCAAAAGAAGACAGAAAAAGCATGGGGAAGAGAGAGAGCCATCCAGATAACTGCTTATTAAAGGTCATACAGGATGTTTATGACAGAGCTGGGAAGTAAATCACTTATTTATCTTTGCTCTTTGGAAGAAAATATATCTGTCCATGCTTCCAGGCCAGGAGTGGGTACCACCAAAGTGATACCAGCATGCTCGATTCACTTTCTTGGGTGATCTGCTTCTAGCCAGGGAAACCACCACCACTCCAGTCACTGTGACTGTTAAAGCAAGGTTGACTCTTGCGGTATTGTTGGAACAACAGGGTGGTTTATTGTCCTGAGTAGGCTCAGTGATCAAGCTTGAGGCTGCGCACAGGTACCATTACAGCATTTGTCACATTATTCACATACCTTGTTACCCCGATAATGTTTCTTGATCCAGCTCTCTGCCATCTTTTCTCAGCCCCAGACTCCTACTAAATAAACAATACTTTTCCCCATTAATCTCATTTTTGCTGCACCCATATCCAAGTCTGGTATTTCTGATATCGTTACTTAGGCAATCTCAGCCTTATATGGTACAACAGATTCTGCCTCATGAGTGCTGTCAGCCTTGCAAGACTCTACTCCCTCAGAGTGTCTCTTCAGGTATCTGAGGTTTTGCCTTTACTCATTTGTTATCTGTCCTGTCCACGGGTTTCATGTGTTACATCCACATGCAACTTAATTTAGCTTTACTGTGCGCAAGGGTCTCGTCGCTGACCAACTCATTCACCAGCAGCTGTAACATCTGGGGTGAGGGGGAGGGAGATGTTTTACTGATATTGTCAGCTGGAAAGAAATTTGTTATCTTTCAAAATGGTGCTTCCTTGGGTCCATCAGATAATCCCAGGATTTCTCTGGTTTTGCAGGCATGCAGACTAAGAGAGAAATTTTATAAATCTATACATTTTGTCTGACCACGATGCTATACCATTTTTATGTCCAAACCAAGGAGATAATTTTTGCCATTAATAGTATGGTTACATGTGCATTTACAAAAATTTAAGGGTTGTGTAGGTGTTGGACATAACAATCATAGAGCTGAAGCTTTTGCATATGACACAAACTAGCATTCATCGGAACAACATCACAACACAAATACAATACACAGTAGGTTAAACATCATAGCACAAATCTTCAATACACTTAGGCATTACAACAGCATCTAGATATTATGGTGATTGGCATTCTGTGTGTCCAAAACAGATTAAATACTCTGTTCCATGCGTCAAGTCAGTTTGCAGTGCAAAGCAGATGTATATTTGCTTTGGCTTCTGCAACCATTATTTAAAATAGAAACTGGGAAGCTGATGCAGAGAAATAACCTTTTAACATTCAATTTCATTTTACTGCTTTGTCCCTGTTTAAGCCTTCATTTCAGCAGTAATGAATGTACATAGTTGTTTTTTTTAGTATCTATCTCCTTTCTTTAGCATAGAATTAAAATGTGCTCCTGTTGGAGCAGAACAAATATAAATTAAACAATTAGGAAACAGACTTCTTTTGCATCTCACATCTCTAAACCCATAACACTTTATTAGAAGCCTCATTTACTTTGATAAAAGGTGTTCTGAAGAATTTAGATCTTCCAATATTAGAAATCACAAGGATCTTGAAAAAAAGACAGTATTATAATACTGTACATAATGGCTATAAGCTAATGACAGGATTTTTGGCAGGATTCATAAAACTAATTAAGATGGACAAATGTTTTACAGATCGATTCTCAAATCACTTCAAATTGACAGCTACTGTGCTTCAGTGTTTCATACCCAACTTTAACATACATAAAAGTAGTTGCATCACAGAAATGGGTGACTTTAAAAAATAATTCATCTCAGCAAAACCTCTAGTCCTCAAGGTGGTACATTTTCACTCTTATGTGTTCTCTGGCTTGATAAAATCCCAATCCTGTTTCTATTAAATTCCACAGCAAAAATCCCTCCTCTTGACTTCAGTAGATTTTAATTTTCTAACATGTAATATTGATAAATGTGGTCCAGAAATTTTCTGTGAAACACCTGATAATACAGTAGTTGTAGTTTGTTTCAGTCATATTATAATAGGAACCAGGAAGTAATTTCCTTCTCTTTTTCCCCTGTTTGTACTGAAACCAGTAAACTAGCTGCAGGGATATTTCTGACTGCATTACGAAACAAGATCATAAAATATTAAAAATACAAATTTTGATCAAGAGTGTATATTTACAGATACTCTGAAGCTTCTGAGAAATCTTTTTCAAACATTCCATGTTAAATAATCTGTGATCGAATATTATTTTTTAATTCAGTCAACACTTACTGGGAAGAATACTGGCAGAAAAGCAGTATCTTCCCTATTATTCAGGAGAACTTGTTCTTTATTCCTGAGCAAATTCAAAAAGTCCTGATCCTTCTTTCTCACATCATTGAAACAAACTGGATGTAAATCAGACAAAAAATACACTATTCTATCCACGTGCAACACCATAGTAATTTACCAAACTAGCAACCACTCAAAGATAAGATTGTTGGAGTAGAAGTAGCTGAAAATTTATTTACAGAAAATAGTCATTCTATGGTTTTTGCTTGCTATGTAAATAGAAAATACTCATACTTCATTACTTCAAAGAATATCAGCTTCTGTTTTGAACATTGCTTATTGTACATCGCACTAGTTACAGTATCAAAGTTAGTTCTTCCTAGCCTCTAGATAGGATATTTTAGAATCTCTGTGTCAGAACTGACAGATTTAAGGAAAAAGAAAAGCCCACATTTTCCAATTCTATTTCTGACTTTCCAGGCTGAGATCTAGAAGTAGCACTTTTTCTATGATGTGATTTATTAATAGTCACAAGGGATAATGATTATTTCATGTCAAATTTTATCCTCTGGTGTTGTGTTGATTGTAAGATGGAAACCTAAACAAGTTTTTCTCAAGTGGTCTTAGGAATGCCAACGTTAACTTCAATAACTACTCCTCTAATATGTGTTGATCAGCATTTTCTGTGCCTTATAGCTATAGTGGTCACATACAACTGTCTATGTGGCAGAATTTCTCCAAATTACTTTGATCTCCTATGAAGAAGCAAGGTGCTCTTTCGGTGAAAGCTTAATCTTTTATTTTTACAATATTTTTCTTCTTTTTTTTTCTGAACTGTAAAAGCTAGTTTAAAAGCTGCTCCAATTTTATCTTCTACTGCTGTATTTTATTATTCAAGAGAGACTCGTAATATCCCTTGTATTGTTTAAGTATCTCTTGGCTTCTTTAGAAAATACTCTGTTGTCGTGGTTTGAGCCCAGCCAGCAACAAAGAGCCATGTGGCCACTCGCTCACTGCCCCCCATCCCACCCCAACACCGGGACAGGGAGGAGGAGAATCAGAAGACCTCGTGGGCTGAGATAAGGACAGTGTAATGTAACAACACAAAGAGAGAGGAGAAAACGATAACAACTATAATACTAATAAAAGAGAATACAAAATGAGTGATGCACAATGCAATTGCTCACCACCTGGGACAGGAACCAAAGGCCCCCGCGCTCTTCCCAGCCAGGCTTCCTGCATCTTGCCTGGTCAGCCCCACCTAGTTTATATACTGGGCATTATGGCAATGGTATAGAGTACCTGTTTGGCTAGTTTGAGTCAGCTATCCTCTCATGTGCCCTCCCAGCTTTCTTGTGAAAATTAACTCTAGCCTAGCCGAACCCACAACATTAAAATTAACCCTGTCCTAGCCGAATGCAGGACAGCTGTACATAGATGACTCAGACAACTATCAATAAGCTTTAAAAAACCTACAGTGGAATGGGAACTTCCTGTTTCTATGTGTAGTCCAAAACTTCAGAATTTAAACCAACATAAAGAAGTAGTAAATTAAAAGCAGTCAGTGGAAGGCAAGCAGTTAGAACTGCTGTGGTATATGCAGGTAATATTGGCTTCAGATAGTAAGAACTGAAGAATAACAGACTGCAAAAGATGGAAGAAAGTAGTTGATAGGTAAGGAAGAGGAATATGCAGAAGATTAACAAAGTTAATGACATTTGTATGTATGTGAAATAGAAGTAACTAGCATGGAATGCAAGAGTCTTAAGTCCATGGCTCATTCAGAGCTGGGTTAAACTGACCACATTATTATTACCACTTTATGCTTTACGCAAAAAGGAATTTGTGATTTCTGCATTTCGCTTCACTGCTGATGTAGCCAAAGTGATGTTGTATTAAAAAGAAAGGTGTTATGCCAAACTGTGAATTCTTATCATTGTGTAACTAGGATGAAACAGTATTCCCCAGGGAGCACTTATGACTGAAAATTAGGAGTTTTCCAGAGAAGCTCTGGGAGTACAATGCACATTTTTCACCTGATGTTAATGGGATTTGGGTACCTAACTGCATTAGCAACCTTTGAAAGTCCCTATCAAAGTGACTGAATTGCAAACAAAGAATACAGAATTTCTCATTTATATCCCATATTTTACTAGTAGACTGGAGGGTAGCCAGTGTTGTAGCCATCTTTAAATGATGTGCTAGGGGTGAGCCTGAAAATTATAGACTAGTGAACATGACTTTAATATTAAGTAAATTAGCTGAAAACACATTTAAATAGACTTATAAAACACACAAATGAGCATAATACAATAGAAATCAGCAGAGATTCTGTAAAAGGAAATTGTGCAGCTTAAGCCTCATTTTGTTCAAAAGAATTGAAACAATAATGGTTAAAGAATTGTTAAATGTAATTTAGCTGGACTTCTGAAAGACCCTCTGGAAAAAGTCTGGCCCAGGGATGTTAGCAGGAGAAGCAGGTAATCTTAGGGAAAAGTGTAATGTTTAGTAAGTGTGCTGACATGGAAGCACAAATTTGAAAGACAAAGTGGCTATTAAAAGCAACTGTTTTCAAAGATAGCAAAATTGATATAAATCAATATTAGAAATATAATTATTCTATTATCTAGGGAGGTGATGGGTCCCTATCTTGGCATTTATTATTGATTTTGGTCAACTAGCTTTAAAATTGCATAGAAAAGGTCTGCAAACACAGAAACATGCAAACAAAATAATAAGCCTCATGACTGTCACTTTTTTCATCATGCTGTGAGGTAAATTTTAAAAGGCAATGACTCTAAAACTGACAAAAATTAAATAATGGTCAGTAGCAAAAGAGTAAATACACTGTATTTTTAGCTATTTTTGCCATTTTCTATACTATCAAATTGCTCGAAACTATTCTCTGTCATTGAGGCCAGTATCTGTCAAGCATCCATGTCCTTCCTGTTAAACTTTCACAAACTCCTAAAAAGAATAACATCTCATTTTTCTGTTGAATATTCCCTGCTAAATCTCAAACCATGCCTGATAATTATTTCAGAGTTCTAGTTGTTATAGGTAAAAAAATTAAAAAATGTCAAGGACTTTTCTAACAATTCAATAGTGTAAATACCCAAGTTCCAGTGCCCAGGAGTGTTCCTTAACACTTCTTATTTGCCTAGGATAGAGGTAACCATTATGTATGACTCAGGGTCAGGTTCATTATTAGGAAAAAAAAATTACCCTTCCCCCCAAATCAACAGAATTAACTACTTGATTTGCTACTTCCATGTGTCATGTGTGATGATTTAAGCAAACGTCAGGTGGTTACAAAGNTCCATTATGTATGACTCAGGGTTAGGTTCATTATTAGGAAAAAAAAAATTACTCTTCCCCCCAAATCAACAGAATTAACTACTTGATTTGCTACTTCCATGTGTCATGTGTGATGATTTAAGCAAACGTCAGGTGGTTACAAAGTTGTTACCAAGTCAGAAAAAAATGCCAAGCTTGCTTTCCCCTAGTACTGGTGTAAATGAATATAAAATACTTACATCCAAGACAAGGCAAGTAAAAATTTCATCTACCACTACGCCAAGTCAGAATGCAATTATAAGGCTACCAGCGACTTCTCATTGGGTAACAAGTAATGATTCATTACATGTATTTAGAAACATGTTTGTCCATTATAGATTGTATAAGCCCAAATCGAGTATACAAGGATTGCAGCAACTTCTATCAAGGAATTTACCGAGGCTTAATTCTGAGGCCAGGCTGGCTCCTGTGAAGTACAATGTAGACACACATTTGGATATCCAAGTTTAGCTGAAATCCATGAGGTTTGCAAGTTTCGTAATGAAACAGAGTTCTGAATCAGAAATACCAGTCAAGACAGACTGTAACTGTCTTCCTGTATAGAGAGAGCATAATCTGTATGCATCTTAAGTACCACCCACATGTGGATCTGAGGATCTACAGACAGTTTAAGCTCTGGGAGGGCACATTACACAGGACTGAATCTCAGTCCCTGGAAGAGTTGTAGAGACACAGATCTTAATTCAGTTGCCTAAAAATTTATTTTCAGAGGCTTTCATGTGATTCAGACACTTAGCAAAGGAAACAGATATGACACTGAAGTGAGCAGAGACCTGCAATTATCTGAAACAAGTCAAGTATCCTACTAAATTCTGCCTAACACTAGATGGAATAAACAACAAAGCCAAGTCTACACATTTAAACCGAGCCCTAGAAATCAATACATAAGCAGCAGCAGGACTGTGACCACAATCACTTTCAGCACACTTTCTCAGCAGACTAAGTACGCTTGCACAAATGATATAAAAGGCTTTTGTGAATTGGACCCTCCATTTTCAAAGCTAAGCACTTTTTTCCGTTTACAAATCCCATTCATTTATTGCCAAGAGAAAAAGACACACATGCTCTTACATAATTTAGCATCTTCATTTGCTTGAGTGAATTATTTAAAAAACAAATTTAATTTAATTTTATTTTGATTTATTTAATTTTGACCTGAAACAAATTTTTGAGCACAGTATATCATACAAAGCTAAGTTCCTTTTGTCAGTGAAAAAACACATCATCATATTAAATGCCAAAATCTTTCAAAGCACATCTTTCTTCCAACAGAAGAACTTTTAATTAACTCAGACATAATGATACATCACCTTACAGATGTAAAATATCCCATCTGTCAGTCTCTTTTTTTTCTTCCCCTAATGTTGAAACCTGTGAGGCCAAGAATCCCCCCATTGCCAGCTGAAGAATTGCTTAAGTTTCAGCAGAGCCGTTTCTGTGAAGGTGCTATCCTACCCTTGTACACCAAATCTCACATCTGTATTTCCTATACAGTAACCTTTTTACTGTTCTTGTCTACAAATTTCTGACTTTCAGTGCATCTGAAGAGTACATGTTGTAATTAGGCCAGAAAAAAGGCACTTCATTTTTAAAATGTATGTCAACACACCCTGCAGTCTTACAGACTTTCTGTTCTTCACTTACTTACATGAAATATTCCCACTTGCTTTAGTGAGAAAATCCTCATCTCTCTACCTCTCTTGTGCTGAGAATCTTGTAGTTTCTCTCTATCTGCCACATGCCAACAAGAACATGTGGAGATACTAGCTTATGAAATTAAATACTATTTAACATCCCTATTAATTTATCACTTATCATTAAACACAGACATTCAGACATTCGCATACCTTTCCAAGAAACCCTCTTATTGTACACAGCAGACTTTGATGACATACGTACTCACAGTATTTATTTGCATGCTTTTATCAGAAAATTTTCTGACTACTGTAGACCATTTGCTTCACTTGGGTATTGAAATGTATATGTTTTTAAAGTTGGATGTAAGAGGAATTTGTTGTTTCAGCAAAGAATTCGGGGTTGCATTTCAGCAGTGTAATACTTAGGTAATCTGGACTGTGAGAGGAATTTTATCCTTGATAACTTCAGGTCAGTAATCTTTGTAGTATTTGTAAAGAAGACAGAGACACTTGTTCAGTCTTTAACTTAATTTCACATATCCAAAAATTACCCTACAAAAAAGAAACTAAATTTTGAGGGTTGTTGATTCTATTAAGCTATAAAAGCTTATCTCTGTTAAATACCTGACAGCCCACTCTTACTCATTCTTACTCAGACGTGGAGCAGTCAGCCATTACCTGTTGGCCAATTCCATTGTTCATTGTCTTTCAGAGCTTCTTGATCGGGAAGGTTTCCACAAACACTCATTTTTTCTGTCTTCTTTATTTTCCACAGCTTTCCCAAATAGCTGGTTTTGTTCTTGGAAGTCAGAGGACAAATAAAGTTACTGCAAGTTATAACACTAGTGAAAACAAGTAAGTTTCAGCTAACCTAAGACATCTGTTTACTCATTAGGTTCCCTTTATATTTGGTGAAGAGATACAGACACTGCTTCGGTGTGTGATTGAATGATCTGGTTTAGATATACACGTTGGTGAGATACATTACTGTAGCGACCCCTTAAATATATTGGCTGTATCTCCATGGAAGACAAGGATGACTCGTTCAAATGAAAATCTGCCTTTAGTCAGATGAATCCTATGCAAAGTGCAGGCACTGTGCTGCATCACTATATTTTTCATAGTTTGGAGTCATATCATTATGACTAGAGATAATGCAGAGAAGTTATGCAGGCGGAATATCAGGTATCAGGTGTACCCTTACAACATTTCAAATACTGCTTTGCATGTGGCATATTGTACTGAGTCTGTAATCCTTTATTAAATAGATTCTTTGTGTTTGTTAAAAATACTATGGGCTTTTTCACAGGAGGAGGTACGTTATTCTTAATGTCCTCTCTATATAAAAGAATTGTACCTTACCTCTTACCTCCTGCAAGTCCTATGAAGGAAGGTACTTCCTTTCCTTTGTTAGAAAACTCTAGGAAAAGGGAAGTAAAAAATAAAAACACTTTCCACTAAATTTCTAAATTTTTACTTAATCTGACCATCCAAAACAAATGTCATTCATGGAGATAATCTGGAATAAAATGCATGCTATTGTTCTACTGGTGTTGTTTTCTCTTCTCTCTGTCGTCATTTGGAAGTTGCTCTGGAATTTGCTTCTCAAAATGGAAAAGAAAGTACATATGCTGGAGAAAACATCAAAAAGCTAACTCACTACATGCTTAAATTCTAGCAGAGGCCATAACCATTCTCACAATAAAAAGTAAATAATTTTAGTCCATAATGTCAAATAATTGGAAGCAAAAGATGCTCAGAACCTTCTGTTTGCATTTTGCCTGACATTTTGGGAATTAAAAGCATCCCTAAAGCATCATCAAAATGGATATATACAAGCTTAATGATTGCTAAAAGGATGATACTCAGACACTGGAAAAATAGAAAAGATTTATCTGTGGTAAGAATTTTTGGCAGACCTTGTAAGAACAGCCTTATATGAAAAAAGGTTACTTTCTGGCTAGAAGATAAATGGAATGATTTTTAAACAGTGTAAGAAAAGCGTACAAAATGAGTGTACATGGTTATTTTGCAAAAGTGACAAAATAAGACATAGTAGCATAAAATCAACATCACATACATTAATAAAAATATAAAAGAAAAAGGAAAAGGATACTTTTACTCTTCCATAGATATAATTTTATCAGCAGCTGTTAGTGTGCTATTGTTCAAGGTAACCCACATACTCAAAGTAGACACTTAAAAAGGAAATACATTGTTTGAGGAGGGCTGAGGTGATTTTCTTTATCTCATGTATGAATAGAACATTAGAGAGCAGTGAAAAAAGGTTCTTCAGCAGCAGCATAAAAAGGTGTCCGTTTAGTTTGCCAATATATCTAACTAGAGGACAATACCTACATTATGTGGAAAATACAACATGTGGCATTTCCTACAAAGTAATCTAACAACTTGGAGAATACATCTGCATGAAATAGAAACTTACTTTGCTTCAGTTTGAAGTTGAAAATTCTTCAACATAATCTGTTCAAGTTTATGGCTGCCATATGGTTTTCCTGTGATAAATTGCTAGAGCGCGTAAGTAAATAAGAATACGTAAAACAAATCATACAAATGAAATCATGCAATTCCTAACAGAATATTTAAGATCCAGGCTACTGTTGGCAGATCAATGGTCAAGCATATTTAATTTTCAAACTAGCAGAGGATGTTTATATGGATCATTCTGATAGTTAATCAATTTACATTATGTTTAGTATGCAGCCTCTCTAGCATTAGAATGAGGTACTCTGCGAGCAATCCTTTTCCACTTCTATTTAGTACTTCACTTTTACACAGCTTGGATGCTTTAAAAATTAGTAGCAATGAAATATCATTTTTTTTCACCAAGAGGCTAGGGGATTAAAGAGTCCAAATCTACTGAACTTCTTAAGGGGAGAAAGAGGTGAAATGCAGTGCCTAACTTTTGTCAGCTATTTTGGAAACCCCTTCTTTGGTGATGTATAGCAAAGATTTTAAATTAGTTGTCTTTCCCAACTTCCTCTTCTTCCTTTGTTGTGAAAGACATTTGGAGAAAAGTGAGACTGAGACCAGGGCTGGCATGGACTAGGAATGAGGAAACGTGGGCAGATCTTAAAAGCATCAGCCAGCTCTACAAGCACAGGCATGGCCAGCAGTTAATCACAGCAATCTCCAGGTGTTTTGATGAATGACAAATACTCAGATAGATCCTGTGCTGGAGTCACTTAATACAACATTTTGGAGAATGACGCAAAGAAAGATTCTCATCCACAGTATGTGGAGGGGGAACACAGTGGAGGGAATGACATATTTTATTCCCCAAAAATATACTTGAATAATGCAGAAATGTATGGCTCTGATGCCAATATAAAGCAATAAAACAGAAAGGAAAAAAGCAACAAATAATCACGTTCATTTTGTACAATTATGCAGCTTTGCTGGTAACTGTTAGAAACAGGTGGATCCCTGCTTCTGGTAGACTTTTTAAATAGCTCCTGTTAAGATGACTCAGATGTTTCTGAAAAATAGATTACGATAAGAATCGTATTGTCAATGTACAAACAGTTATATTTTTGAGTAAAATTTGTGCCTATACTTCGTAGAACAAACATGAAATTGTAGATGATCACAGAATCACAGAATGGTAGGGGTTGGAAGGGACCTCTGGATATCATCTAGTCCAACCCCTCTGCTAAAGCAGGTTCCCCTAGAGCAGGTTGCACAGGAAAGCGTCCGGGTGGGTTTTGAATATCTCCAGAGAAGCAGACTCCACAACCTCTCTGGGCAGCCTGTTCCAGTGCTCTGTCACCCTCACAATAAAGAAGTTCTTCCTCACATTCAGGGGGAACTGCCTGTGCTCCAGGTTGTGCTTGTTGCCCCTTGTCCTGTCACTGGGCATCACCGAAAAGAGTCCGTCCCCATTCTCTTGATACCTACCCTTCAGATATTTGTAAGCATGGATCAGATACCCTCTCAGTCTTCTCTTCTCCAGGCTGAACAGACCCAGCTCTCTCAGCCTTTCCTCATAAGAGAGATGCTCTAGTCCCCTCATCATCTTCGTAGCCCTCCACTGGACTCTCTCCAGTAGTTCCCTGTCTCTCTTGAACTGGGGAGCCCAGAACTGGACACAGTACTCCAGATGCGGCCTCACCAGGGCAGAGTAGAGGGGGAGGATCACCTCCCTCGACCTGCTGGCCACACTCTTCTTAATGCACCCCAGGATGCCATTGGCCTTCCTGGCCGCAAGGGCACACTGCTGGCTCATGGTGAGCTTGTTGTCCGCCAGCACTCCCAGGTCCTTCTCCACAGAGCTGCTCTCCAGTAGGTCAACCCCCAACCTGTATTAGTGCATGGGGTTGTTCCTCCCCAGGTGCAAGACCCTACACTTGCCCTTGCTGAACTTCATCAGGTTCCTCTCTGATCAACTCCCCTAGCATGCCCAGGTCACACTGAATGGCAGCACAGCCTTCTGGTGGGTCAGCTGCTCCCCCCAGCTTTGTATCATCAGCAAACTAGCTGAATATGTTGAAGAGGACTGGACTCAGCACAGACCCCTGGGGAACACCGCTAGTCACAGGCCTCTAACTAGGCTCTGTTCCAGTGATCACAACCCTTTGCGCTCTGCCATTCAGCCAGTTCTCAATCCCCCTCACTGTGCACTCATATAACCCACAGTTCCTAAGATTACCTATGAGGTTGTTGTGGGAGACAGTGTCAAAAGCCTTGCTGAAATCAACGTAGACAACATCCACTGCTCTCCCCTCATCTACTCAGCCAGCCATGCCATCAAAGAAGTCTATCAGATTGGTCAGGGAAGAATCAGGGAAGTTACTATGTTTCTGTGAATGTTGGTTTGGATTTCCACTTAATTAGTAGATTTATTGCATTTTTTCAAGCTATTTATTATATTTCAAAACTCATGTAAAATGAGACAGTCCCATGTAAAAAGATCACTACAACTGCAATATAAAATTGCTAAAGGATTTCAGAAGTGTCCGAATTTATTGCCTCTATAAGTTTAATCTAACTGGGTGTATTCAAATTACAAAATTATCTTGAACAGTATGACAATGCACTAATTTGTTCCTGTGAAATTCTTACCACAGCGTAATCTCAAAACTCTATAGGAAGTGTTGCTATTTTCCTGTCCTTTTTCATTTGATGATTTATTTACTACTCAATAGAAAACAAAACTCTCTTTCCAAATGAAAATTAAGATATAAATTTTAAAATATTTATTTATTATTATTTATAATTAAAATCCAAAGATTAAACATTAGACTATAAGGAAGAATCGACACTGTGAAACAAAACTAATCATCTAAGAAACTACAGAATATATTGTTCAGTAACGATCACTCTAACATACATCAATAGAGATAAGTCTTTACTCAATACTGAACGCAAATAATGATTTATATTAGACTAAGCAAAGTCGATATAATTTAAAGCAAAAGTCAAAGTCAAAATTAAATGTTTCAATATGATCAAAACCAAGGAGACAAGCAAAGGAGTCCAGATAAGAAGTTGTTTAACAGGAACCCCCCACGCTCTTCATTGCAATACATTTACTGCTGTCATGATACACCATCTAAAGGTACATCAAATACAGAATTACTAATTTTCTCACTGACTTTTCAATAGTATCTCAAATTGAATTACCACTGTATGCTTACGCTTATCTATGTACATTTTGTTTTCAGTTATTTCCATATTCATTACTGGGGGCATTTTAGAAGTATTGCAATATCTTCCACTACCTCTTTTGTGTTTATATTTTACTTTTATCATAGCATATAATCAGTTATGTAAAGCTAAAGGTTTTTAAAACAACATTATTAGACAACAGAAACACTACCCTGCTAGTGAGCAGCTTTATTATTTGGATCAGTTAAACTTAAAAATAAGGCATGTTCCTTTAACAGTGGCAGCAATTAACCTAAGGAGCAGCCAAGGAAGAGAACAACTCAGTTTTCCCATTTTCTTAATCAAGAGAAGATCTGGATACATGAGGTTATCCCTCTATGCTGTATTTTCTCTAGAAGAAAGCTTTCCTCATCGCCACTCCTGTATTCCTCTTTTATTTTATCTGTCAACACATTTTCACCAGCCCTGTGCTGGTGCTTGCTGCCGCCTCCAACCCAAACAGCTGCTGGACCATGTTCTTCACTAAGGAATCACTAAAATTATTCAGGTTAGAAAAAAGAGGAAAAATAGAATCAATGTCCCTGTTTCCTGCCTGGTCCCTGCCAGCAGTTGTGTGGGCCCTACAGAGGGAGAAATGATCTCCAGCATGGGAACAGGAGGGATTGGCCAAGGTCAAGAAGAGCTGCCTACTATGGATTCCCACAAATACAAAATGTGCCTGTTCTACACAGGTATACTGCAGTCAAACACAAGGTATTGGCAACTGTGTCAGTTATGAGGTCAGATCAAAAGATGTAGTACACTACCGGACTTTAAAGTTTATCAATCCATGAAAGGCTTATGGGAACAGAGTGCTTGACTAGCAATGCAAGGAGAGAAGGGAGTTTGTTACCCACTTGTCAAAGTTCAAATAATTAAATATTATCAACTATATTTCACCATGTCACGTTAGAATTAAAACTAATATTTTATCTTTGACAAAGAAAATCCATAGTCCCTATATTGAATATTCAAGCCACTGGTGCTATATATGTCTCTTTCCAGTAAAATATCCGTCACTAGTATCATTTAGCCTTGGCAGAGAAATCTGAGTTCATTTTCCCATTAACACCATACTCCCCGAGCAGATATGAAATATACAGGCTTTCAGAGTTAAACATATAAAACCAAAGCATTCTCTTTGTTAATTTTCAAAACTGGCACTTGTCAGAGCAATGTAAATTCAAACAAACATAGAGATATTGAATCTTACTGCCTTTCAGTACTGTACAAGCCCTCCTCCCTTCACTGAGGCCTGAATACAAACTGGATGTTATCTATTTATANTGTTGTGGAGTCTCCTTCTCTGGAGATATTCAAAACCCGCCTGGATGCATTCCTGTGCAACCTGCTCTAGGCTAACCTGCTTTAGCAGGGGGGTTGGACTAGATGATCTCTAGAGGTCCCTTCCAACCCCTACCATTCTATGATTCTATGATTCTATGATTTATAACATTTACAAGCCTAACTGTATCAGTATCTCCTGTGAGTTTTCCCTGGAAGAGCGACACAACTGCGTAGGTGCAGTTTGACACCAATATAGCTGATGTCATTGCAATGAACTTGAATCAGCTGTATCAGTCTGAGCATTTTTATGGCAATACCTCTGTGATTACGTTAAGGAGGCCAAGGAGTGTGTCGATTTTACCTGCGACACTGCCAACTGTAAAGACAGCCCTGTTTTCTCAGTGCGACCAGCCTGACCAGAATGCAGTTAACTGCTGGTTTCATGTGCCATAAAAATCAAATTTCTCTTAAAGAAACTATTCAAAGTTGGAAAAAAAGGAAAAGCCACAGAAAGAAAAGAAAAAAAAAAGAAAAAAATACAATACTGTAAAAGACCAAGCTAAATGTGGCAGGTGATCAGGAAAGGAAATAATGCTTATTTAAAATAGTTTTTCATGGATAACACCCTTCAAAACAAAGAAGTTGGTTAATAAAGATATTTAAGCAGCTAATAAAGAGCCTTAAAGCCCAAGTCTGAAGAGACACTAACCTGGTAAGACCTCTTATCTCAGAAAAATCCCTGCTTAGAGGTGCCTACTTTCTGTTTTAGGTGTTCTCCATAGCTGAAGCACATATTCATTCCCAGAATGGCCTTGACGCTTGACAGGACAGCGCTCGTCAGAGAGACAACCATCTCCTGTTTTGGGGCCAGGACATGCCAGTTCTGCTGCCTGAGCTGTCAGGAGCCATCATACAGTGAAGGGTAGGGTCGGCCAGCTCACCCAAACCTGTGGTCATTATTTCATTTTAAAATATTGAGTTTCACAAGTAAATGACAATATTTAACTTCTACAGACATCAAACAAGTAACAAGCATGTGCACAGGACTCCCAGTTGCAGGATGGTCCCAACTAGGATAAAGTTGAGCATAAGTAACAGAGATAATGGATGGGAGGTGAGGAAGGTACACTTTTGTGTCTGTAAGTCTAACATCACCTTACCTCTTCCCATCCTTCCTCAAGTATGTAATGACACGTAAGCAGCATGTTCATTCAGGAAGAGAGACATAAAAGTTCCATAGGAAGAGCACGTTCTTTTCCGGTTCAGACTGTGTCATCACCTCAGAGATGTAGTGCTTTCCTGTAACACGGGGGAGATTGGTTTGTGCTCTCCATGGCTGAGCAGGCCTTATAAAATAGGTCTTCTGCATCCTGGGAGATTGTTGTAATATCTGAACAGTTATCTGATGGCAACACTGTCCCCAATTACTGAATGAAGTACCAAGGTTGCAGCTTTGGGTGGTATTTTAACTACAGGCCCTGCATTGTTGAGCTCTAGGCTAGGTCTCAAATCAGCTTTGTAACTCCTTACATTTCACCCTGAGGCACCTGACTCTTTCTATATAGCTGAAAAATCTTATACTCTTCTGCTGTCCTCACCAAGATTCTCTGCAGATTTTAGGAGTATAAGATATTTACTGACCCAACCCTAACTAATCCTAGACAACAGAATTATCTGAAAATGTGCCAGTTGTAAAACCTCCTGTAAGGTGAAACGCTCCATTTATGACCTGGTTCGCATCTTCCAAATACATCCCTTTGAGCAGGACTTCTTCAGCATTCAGAGAGGATAACAAGGTAATGATAAATCACTGAATTTAACGTCTGTTTGGCTAGCAGCCACTAGCAGTGGTTAGGATCAAGAGAATGGCAGATGTCCTTTATAATATATCAGTTACTGAGGGGAAGAACCCAGATCTGAAGCATCATAAGTCTCTTCAAGAGAAGGACATAAGGGTGGAAAATATCACAGAGTTAGAATTAGATTATACAAAATATATATTTCAGTACCTTAGGCATCTCTGATTTCTTGGGTCAGTCTGCGAAGTTTAGTTATAAAAGATGAAATCAAGTAGTTAGACTGCTGGAATAGATTGAAATAGAGTAAGTGGTCTGTTCAGGACAATAAGTAACGGAGGTTGATCGGTTATATAGTGTACGTCTAGATTTAGAAATGATTTGCTAGAAAGAGTGTTGCTATACTTCCCAGACATAACCCTTCTCTCTTCTGCTTTTTCTGGGTGATACAGACACTTTCAGCTGGCAGGTATTAAACTTCTGTATCCTCCCCACAAAGTATTTTATTACTGACAAGCCATATTTCTGTTGCCTGTTTTTCTTTCTTAAACAGACAGCTGCATGCCACAGAGCATGCAGGGGCTTGGGGCATACCAGGGATCAAAAAAAAAAAAAAACCAGCAGCCAAGACTGATGTGAACTATTGCAATTTTGCCCTGTACCATAACTAGTTGTTTTACACAGACAGCACAGAAACAGAAGACATTTAGCATTTAACTTTGTTAAGGTGGGACGTTTCCTATGTAGTCTTTGCTTGTGCCCTGCCCACAGTGCAGCTCAGGCCTCCAGAAGGGACTGCACCTTCTCTTTCCTGTTCGTTGTCAGAGATCAGGGTTTTCCTCTCTTCTCAGACATTTTCCATGAGCCTTTTCTTTCTCACGCTCCAGAGTTTAAATTTACAACAAATTTCATGTTGCTTTTTCCAAAGGTCAGTTCAGGCTGTTCTCTTTTGGCAGATGGAGCATGTGCAAATCTCAGAATTTGTCATGAAGATGGAAAATCAAGATTTTTTTTTTTTTAAGCAGAAGACTAGTTATGGAAAGTATTTGAATGGTAAAATAGCGCAAGAAAAAAAAGCCACTTGTAATTTGCCATAAAAGACACGATTACAGTTTTACTGCGGGCTTAGGCTGAAGTGGCATTCAACAAATTGATGAAAACTTTTCTTCTTAAACTCTTCAACCCCACTACAGAGAGTGTCAAAGCCCACTTAACACTGTGTAACAGATATCTGTGGGTACTGATATGCCTTGCCACATGGAACAGCAGTCTGTAGCATTGTGCAAAATTATTAACTTGGCTCCTGAACATCATACAGATATATTTACTGACTTTCAATGGTGTTCTTTCAGCAAGACTGACTCTGTACATAAACAGCAAACTTTATCTTCAGTATAATGGCCAAGTTATGTTATCAGTGATTTAACCCAGTGTAAAGTAACACAAAAATCTTGGGGTATTGTCCAAAATTCCAGAGGCACTACAGTTTTTATATGTATATATGTACGGTTTGTATATGTATATATATGTATACACATACACACAGAAAAATCTGACCAATCATTGGATTCAAGTCCTGAGTAGAAAAGTGCAACATGCCTCCACTGTGTTGGAGATTATATTTCTCTGGTACACTGTCAGATATCTTTTCCTGTTTTATATAGCATATGACTAGGGATAGACAATTTCTCTCATGTAGATTTCTGTTGGTGTCAACCACAGTGATTGCAAGCTACATTCAATTGAAGTCGATTTAAAAAGTTCAGAGCAGTTGATGTCTCACTCCTTCATGTTTCTTTTTTGTCATTTCTCTGAAGACTAAATTTAACATTCTTTAGCAGTCTGATCAATTTACTGGAAGGACAGATTTTGCCATTCTTTCCCACAGTGGCCTATAGAGAGACTGAAAATTGAACACATTTTGGCTCCTAAGTTCCAAACAATTCCCACTCTAACCAATTATAGATGCAGTTCATCATGCCTAATTTTCAGTTGTGCAAAAGTTAGATGTCTTAGTATTAGTCATCTGACACAGCCTTTATATTCAGTGTGCAGAAATGTGTGAACTTCAGGAGAACGATTAATCTCATCCTAAAACAGGTATAAAAGATTGAACAAATGCTTCAGCTGAAAAGGTTCCTGTTCCTTTCCATTAACTCTGATGATTAGCTGAGATTTAAACATTTAAGAACTTTTGAACATTTGAGTTCACCTGGAAGAATTCCAGCTATGGTACTCATTGTTTGGGGGATTTTTTTTTCATCACACCCAGTCCCCAAACATAAGCATGAGCTTTTAGACATAAACAAAGACGTCAGAATCTGGATATCATTTTGAATACTGGGAAACAGAAATACTGAAAAATAAGAGGCATATGATGAGAGATTTCACAGAAAAAATCTTGAGCACTGAAAATTGTCAATCTAGATTTATGAATTGGGATTTCAAAATTATTTTCTCTCTTGCTATTAAAGAGAGGTGCAGGCTTGCCCTATTTTTCATATAAACCTCTGCCTGTATAAATAACGTGTAAAAGTGTGTATTTGTCTTCCTCTTTGGTCAGAAATAATTGTACAATTGTACAATTTGACTCACAACTCAAAAAGCTGTAAGCAGAGGAGTTAGAAGGCCATGTGTCAAATGTGCTGTGACTGAAATGCTGATTTTGGTAGTACTATACTCGAGAATTTAGACGTGTATTAATAAGCATACAAGAAAAATCAGTTATTTACAGTCCTACTATATTACAAAAGTAAATGCATTGGAAACACTGAAGAAAGAAGAGACTATTTCACGTTTCTTCCATTATATTATAGTATTTAATAAAAACACATTTGCCAAAATATATCAAGACTCAAATGCAGTACATGCAGCATCCTGATGCATGATTGTTCAGTTTACCAACTTTTCCAACACCTTTGCAAAAATAATGATCTCCACATTTTTTCCTATCCTCCTCAGTAAACAAATTTGTTGCACAGAATCCCGGACCCTATGACAGAGCCCAAACTCTCATTGAGGATCTCACTTTAGCCTCTTGTTACATACCACAGAGAAAGGTGATCCCTCACTTGAGTCAAAATTATAAAAGGATCTTTATGTAATGATAATTAGACCACTAATGTTAAATGGACAATACCCATACAAGAGAAAATGGGAAACTGATGAATTCCCATACTGCAATGATGAAGTTGAAGAAATAAAATTATTTCTTTCTTCTTACCTTTCTACTTTGTCCCACGAAGTCACAGAGGGTAAGTGAAATCACCAGTGGCAAATAAAAATGTCTGCTCTGCAAACAATAATGAAGCTGAAGTTACTGCTTAATGGAAATACTAGGGAGTTTGATTAGGTTTTAAGTTTTTTCTAATATATTTGTATATTGACAATAACACAAGATAGCAAATTTAGAACTACAGATCTAGAATTTGCTTGCAATTCTCATGATCTAAGTTTTCCTTCCATAGGTAGCTTAAGGCACGTACTACAGAGTCAGGGAATTTCATTTATACAAGTTCCATTAACTTCTTTTCAAAATATAGCAAGATCCATTGTTCCAAGACAGTATGAATGAAAGTGGAAAGCAAGAGCTCTGAGAGCTCTTTCTCTCTGAAATATCAGAAAGACATTTTTCTTTCTTCTTTTTTTCCTCTTTTTTTTCTCTTTTTTTTTTCTCTTTTTTTTTCTCTTTTTTTCTCTTTTCTTTTTCTTTTTTTTTTTTTTTTTTCCACTCCTTTCTGGATGGAAGCTGGGGTTAAATGTCATCAATGGATGTTCAATAACCACTGGAGCCAATACTACTTGGCACTGATTTCTAGTATGGTTTTATAGTCTACCTGACTTACCTTAACAGAAATCAAAAGAATTTGCATCAGAAATTAAGAGGCCACAATCACAGGCAGAAAAAAAAGGTAAAACAATGCAAGACAAGTTTCTGTGCTATGTCCTTATCACAAGAATTTATTTGCATATCATTCTTTTTTGCAGGATATGGTTCATCCTCCTGCTGCCACTGTGAACATGACATTTACAGCATTATTTCATTATCAAATTTAAAAACCACTGTCTGTAACTATTAGCTTCAGGGAAACCTTTTTGAATCATGCCACAGAAAGGAATAACTGCACACTACTTGTGAAGCTGCATAAATTTATCAAATGCAAACATCAATGTAGTTATACCCAGGAAAAAAGTTTTAAGGACCTCCATGAAAAAAATACATGTGTCTGTTTTATACTAATTTGTTTTAAGTCAAAGACTTATGTTTGTCTTAAAGTAAATAAGAGCTACTTACTCCTAATCAAAACATCAGTATCTTTACTAGGTTTTACATATATGTAAAAAAAACCCAAGTCATAATCTAATGAACAATAATTTTTATGTGTCTGTTGGACTGGGATCCATGTTTTTAATACAAGGACCAGGATCTTTCTTTGCCTTCGAGCTACAGTGTTCTCAGCAGGGACCACATCTCACATACAGACTGCAATGAAAATGCAGAATAATAGGTTAAAAACTGTAAGACCAATCATAAACATCAGTAAATGAGACGTTGAAATATATGGAGGAGTTACTGTATTTGAGTTACAAAAGATACTAGTATGGACCTATCTAATCCTTAAAACTATGTGAAGATTAACAGGTACTGGAAGTAAATGGGCAAACCAAATTGTATCAGCAAGTCAGCTTGATCTTTAATTTTCTATTTCTGTATAATCCTGCTTCTCTGAAGTTGGCATGCTTTTCAAGGGACAATTGGTAAAGTTGTTATGCAACCCTCACCCTTCTCTGGGGAACAAAACAGCTCAACCACTTTCACAGATGTGCCACCCTACTCCTGGACTGAAATGTCAGATCTTTTGGGACAACACACCCCATGTTTGAGGCACACAGTAATTTAAATTTCGATCAAGTCAACAGGAAAATCTTGCTGTCACAGTGCACTCTGTTAGTTGAAGGGAAGCGATAGAAGACTCATTGTTAAACAGATAAAAAAATTGACTTTAAAATATTGGATGAGTGTAAACGGCTCGGAAGGAAAAATCCCTTGTAATTAATAAATTCTCTGTTTCCATCTCTAGATTGTCTGAAGCACTTCCTTGAATACTTTTGTAATATCTGATTACAAGAGAGACTCAAGACAGATTACAGGAAATATTCAAACCCAAGCCTTTTGGCAACCCATGTTACATTGGTTAAGACACTACAGTTCTCGAGACAGAAATCTCAGTGGAAATTTAATTTAATCTAATGTTTGTTTTTAATATTTGGTTTGCACAATGCTAGAATTTAGTAAAAAAATATTTTTCTGTATCTGAGGTTGCAATAAAGCAAACACAAAATATTCTCCTACTGTCCTAATCTGAAGACAAGCAGCCAAAATTACAAAAAGTAGTTTCAAAATAGGTTTGGAGGAGACATTGAAGGATCATTTACTCTATCTATCTACTTACATTTTTTTACTTTTACTTTAACATTTAAATCAAGATGTCTACGAAGTACCATGTTTGGATAAGGACTTTTCCTGTGCTCAAGAAGAGGCCTTTGAATATGGGGTTCTCTGTTTTATCCATTTGTTTTAGCTGACACTTAGGTGAAAATCCAAAGACTGTTCATTCTACTAAATGTTTATGTTATGGTCCATACTAAGTAAAATTGACAAGAAAGTGACTTTTAAGAAGCAGTAATGTGCAAACTAAATTGTTTTCCAGTGGGATTGCAACATTTTTAATGCTTCCCCCACTAAATCTTAATGTTTCTCCTGGAAAAAATGGCTTTTCTATTCATATGAATATAAGTAGTTCCTTGACCATATGAAATAGTACTGTCATAGCAAATCTATGGATAGTATTTGTAGCTTTCCATAAACTTTTGTTCCCTCAGAACCAAATTTATGCTTAGACTTTATTTTAAACCACACAAAGATGACAAGCCAGAAGTTGAGACATGAAACCAATCGATCCAACAAGGAAACACCCTGCTTTACCTATTAGGATCTCAGATTAGTAGATCTTCATATTAGAGGAAAAAATATTACTTTCCTGTTTCACAATGTTTTTAAAACAAGTTAAAAAGAGAATACTAGAATGAAACTCTTTCAGGTGGGATATTATGTAGGAAATCTCTATTAAAAAAAAAAAAAAGGCCATCAAAAGTAGCTTAATTTTACATAACAAGAGCTGTGGACACTCACAGTCAGATTATTGCTTCCCTCGAACACAGATTCATTCCTCAGCGCTTCTGCTCTCCATCATCAGCATTCCAATCTGCAGGCCTCCGGCTGCAGCCACACACACAGGCACACACTCTGGTGCGGAGGAGCTGATTATATAGCCTGAAGTGTATGAATAAAGGCTTATTACAAAACAAATGCGTACAGGTCTCCTACAGTGTCACTCCCCTCTAGCAAGCAAGGCGGGAAATTGATCATGGTTCTGAAAAGTAATTAAGTTTGAAAGGGAAAGTAAATCCTATTTATCTAAAGCAAGCTCTGGTTTAACTAAAGACAGCATCTCAAGCCCTAAAAATACCTTCCTGAAGAAAAATTGTAAAATAAAGCAGTTATGAAGGGTGAGACAAAATAGATGCAAATAGAAGGCATGTAAATTCATGTTATGCAAACAAGGCTTTAAGTTAAGTACACCAGACATCCTCATACAATAATACTTTCATACAATAAGAACATGGGAAATCTACAGCGCTGACAGAAATATTTTATGACATGTATTTGATGACTGTGAAAGATTAGTAGCTCACTTACCATAGTGAAATCTGGGAACAAGGCCAGTAATGTTCAAAAAACACAATTAAAATACTTTTGTTAGTTGTCTTATAACTTAAAAGGATAGCATGCTCTAAATATTCTAGTTTCCAATTGCAGATGTTTTAGTGGTAGAGACTCAGAACGTTTAACTTCAGTTCTTGTAAATACCACTGTTTTTTTCCTGTTTTAAAAAGTACCACATAAAGAATATCTAATAGGGTAAATATTGTCTGCGGGAAGGCTTGATTCCACCTATCCTAACACGTCTCAAAATTTGCACTAATTTCATATGATGTAGCTGAAATTTGATCTCCACCTAATTCAATGGCTGCAATTCCTCGCAGCCAGATTTTCATTTGTAGCATGGCCCAGTTTGTGAGTTGTCTCATAATTAGATCCTCTAATATCTTTTGTACAGCTCACAGTTTTCAAGTATTAAAATACAAGTTTATCAAGTTGTGAAATATAAAACTCTTAGACACTTTCAGAAGTCACTCAAAAGAGATATCAAGAAACCAATGCTTGTGAGCAGTTATCTCTTTATGAGGTCATACAATATGTAAAAAGACAACCAGAGTGTTTTACCATATTAAAATCTCTTCATTAGGTAGGTTTGCTACTCTGTCTAGAAAACAGCAACACCTGAAGTAGCCAATACCAACCACTGGAGAAAGCAGAAGTGAGAACAACTCTAAACAGGGAGTCCAGCCAATGTCATGGGGTGCAGCTCTCCCACCCTGCAGTGATCATCTCGCACTATGACTCACCCAGCTCTGAAGTAATCTAATGAAGATATGATTCAGGGCAGTGTGATAGGAATCATGATTGATTTTGCATGCACAGGTTTCTGACATGTACAAATGGAGACGACTGTTTTGTAGATAATGATTTGATTCCTACAGAAAGCCAAAGACATAATTCATAACACAAGCCACTTCTCTTTGTAGGAGAGAATATTATGTAAAAGCCATGTAGAAAACAGTATTTAACTTGTAATAAACTTTAATTAAATAAAATGTTAAATCTGAACTGGAGAAATAATGAACGCATAAACATTTTCTGTAAGTTGTTCTCTCAATTATTGGAATGAATTATTTTCAGCTATATCTTTTATGACTATTCACTTGAATGGATTTAATTAGTGGTTTTAGCAAAGAAAACACACATTTTCAGCTTATAAATTGAAATATTCCAATACTGAATTATTAGACAGGCTTTCTGACTTCCAGCAATCTAGCTGTTTGAAAAAGGTTCATCAAATCACAGTAAAGAAACCATATCACTTTACCTCATAGTATGCTTGAAAGTTAAGTAATGCCATTCAACTGCCACATTGCAAACTGAAAAAAAATAAAGAGCTGATTTTTTTTGGTTTGTTTCTTCGTTTCTCTTTTAACAACTGTGTGTTTAGAAATTCCTGGAAGTCATCAACTTTTGATAGACAATTCACAACCATAAAAATAAAGGAATGTATTTGTCAGACATTACAAAATGCATGTTCAACACTATCACAGAACAAAGCAAAACACAATTTCATCTTCTTACACACTTATGAATGAGCAGTCTCATTGGCAGTCAATACTAGAAATCAGGAAGCTTTTTCATATGGAATCTTTTCCCTTTTTCCCAGCCTTACTCTTCTCTGTCTATAGACAACCATAGCAAAACACCAGAAAACTATAGGTGAACAAGTTTTCAAAAAAGTTCGTGAATTTATGTCAACTTTATTAAACTATTTCAAGAAAAATTGAAATAATTGAACAGTTGCCATTTTTTGTCAAACTCTTTAGTATATGATACATTATTTTGAAACTCACTTTAATTTTAATTAGGTTTTGGACCAAATGAAGGTTTTACCCAACCTCAAATGCAATTTCATTGCTTCTTATTAATCTCTAAGTACCATATATTATATATACTATTGTATATATACAATGTGTATGTATATATATGTGTGTGTGTGTATGCGTATAGATGATAAAATGTAACTATTTCACTGGGGTTTTTTTCATTTTTTCAGAACAGTAGGAAAAGCAAAGGAACCCAGACAGAGTTTGTTGCCTCCCCTCAACACTATACCTTCCTGTAGCAATCTCCACTGCATTTCTGTGGCCCACCGGGCATGTGTACATTTCTAACGAGAAAGATCATTACTGAAAACTGCTCCAAATTCTTCCTGAAGTATTTCTAGTTCTCTCTTCTTTCACTCAGTGGCTTGGTCTTGATAGGTAATGTCAATCAATCAGCATAAAGAAAATAGCTTAACTTCAGTGAAATAAAAAAAAAATAAGGTGAGTATAGATTTACAGATATCAGAAGTCACACAAGCACTGGCATAAAATCTGCAGAATGTGAAATCATAGCTTAGTTACTGCACATAGCCACCTTTCCAGCTCTTATTCCAAACTGTCAGTATCTATTACAGCTTCAATTCATTTATTACCACACCTTTATTTCTTTCTGCCTGTAAACATTTATAAAGAAAAGCAAACTTCTGTTGCATTTACCACTGTTGCTGAGAATTTGGACGAAACTTCTTATTCTCTTACCACATAGAGTTACACTGTGAACCACATCTACATTTAGACCACTGGCCAACATGTACACTCATATATCTTGATCTAAATTAATTAAATTGTTGTAAAACTGCATAGACTAGCTGTGTTCTCATACACTTTAACCCAATTCTACACTTATTCCTCTCTGAAACTGTAATGTCAGATTAAGTTAAATCACCTTACATTCTAAGTAAATGTTTTGTAACCTACAGGGTAGTTTAAGAAATTGTGTTCCACACTATTCATTTCCATTTATCTGTTCAACTACTCTACCTAAGTGATTTTATTTCCATGATTTCTCTTTAAATCTAGTTTCATTACGATTTAATGATTTCCAAAGGTTTTTTTCTCTCTCTCTTTTTACTCAGAAAGTCCAGTTGTATTTTGTTAGTTTGCCACTGGCTAAATTACAGGCCATATTCACATCTGTCTTTATTGCCAGCATCCATGTCTATAATATTGGCACTTGTACACGTACAGAATTTTGCAATGCCCAACAGGAGGAAATTGTCCACTCTGGTGTCTTGAGGCTTCTTGATGAGAGAGTGGAGACATTCAGGAATGCATTGCTGCCTATGCCAGCAATGGCCCATGTCAATGGACTCTGAACGATACCAATGGAAGAATTAACATCAGCAAGACTTGATAAAATGAAACCCACAGACTGCACCATTTCTGCATCTAAAACTGGCTGCAATGAAAGAAGTCTAAGGACTACTAGATATCGTATCCATCATTTTATTCATTACCTTTCTCAGAACCTTTGGGAAAGCTGTAGAGTTGGCATTACCTCTCAAGTGTCAGATCTTAGTCAAGGCACTGACATAGTTACTACCTTAAAAGAAGGCAACACAAATTGTGAAGAGAAGAACAGTTATGCAACACAGTGAAAACTCTCCAGATTCTTTTCTGTCTGTAGCCACTGAAATCTTCACTTCCTGGCCACTGATATTTTTTACTTATCCTCTCTCCTGTACATTCACATATTTTAAAGGAGCTTTGAGGATGGAGACTGCCAGCCCCTGAGTTCATCCAGGGGAATTTGCACAAGACAAGATGCTCCACAGTTTTGAATATCTTGATGCACATTGTGCTAGTGAGGATTTTAATTAAACTCAGTGGCAGATAGTCTGAAGCAGCTGAGCCCCATAGCTATTGTGTACGAAGGAAAAGCATTGGAGGAGTAGATGGGTAATTATATTGAAATCAGGACTCATTTCAGTCTCCCATGTAATTATCTAGGTCATCAAAACAGTCCCTCAAAACCAGGAAAACCTTGTAATTCAGACACATCTATGTATTTTTTTAAGTTATAATATCAAGCTAGGACAATATAATATGTGCATAGTATAATTTTAAACCACATATTCATCTCACAAACCATTTCTTAAAATACAAACTCCTGAAGAAGTAATCTCATCTTCCTCTGCATCCAGAAGTATCTAAAAGCCTACACTACCTCACATCTGCATAACAAGTGTTGTTTTCTTAAAGCCAATGTTCCCATTTCTGGAAAATGAAGCAGAAAACAATGGTCAGAAGCCAAGACTTGCACAGATAACTCCACATTTCTGTCAAAGAAGGAAATACTATTAGGAGGACTTTTGTCATCATTGTGTCACAACCTCAGAAAAATCCAGCACAAGAGTAAAGAACCAGCTATGACATTGGATAGGTGTCATAGAAAACTGTAAAAATGTCTATTAGAGAAGCTGATATGTTCTTCAATAGATGCAAATAACGATTGTTTTGGGAGTATTCGTCTTAGGCTGAGTCCAGTACAGTAGCTTCAGAACTTCAATTAGGACTGAATCCTAAAAAGAAAACCCTCTGTCAAGTTCAGATTGGAATTCCTGTCAAGTATGATAATTACTATCTCATAACCTGTAACCTCTTGCTTAAAAAAGAAAAAAAAAGCAGTGAAAGTTTTCAAAAAGGTTTTACATTTTCCCTTCCTTACACAAAAGTACCTTTGAGCTTATGGAAGTACCTGCTTGTTCATTGGTTCTAGATCACTTTGAGTGAGGCTGAGGTAGACAGGTATAATATAAATTTTACATCAGATGACTGCAGTCAGCATTGTCTGAATTGTGACTATGGTAGTAATTACCACAACGGACAACACCTGTCTGTGGCATCAGAACTATGTCACTACTTACATTCCTGCTTGTCCCCCTGCAAAACAGCCACACACCATTTCCACCACTGCGCATCCAGACTGTGTTCATATTCATGCAGCCGGAGCCAAAGATGGTGGGCTGTAGCTTTTTATGGTTCACCGTCTCAGTTTTTTCTCTAGGGTGTTGGATCCTGCTGCCCTGAGTACACTACAGCTGTTTCACAGAATGGCTGTATGAAAGGAGGCAGGAAACAGCAGAGCAGTGTTCCACATGTCCAACCACACCGCTCTACTCTTCCCTGCTTCACATTTCTTTTCCCCTTCTCTGACTCAGTTATATAAAAAAAAAAAAAAAAATAATCTACTATTTCTTGTGCTTATCCTCCTTCCTCCTCCCCAGTCTTTCTGCTCTTCCCCTTTGTTTTCTTTTTTTGTGCCTTTCCCATCGCTGTTTACCTCCTGGATAGCCAGAGCACTTTCTTTCCCAACCCCTTTTCTGAAGTATGCTTTGAAATATTATGCCGTTGTTCCCTTCTTGTTATCTCTCTCCCCATCCAAGGGCCCTGCAGGTAGTGTGACCTTCACATCAGCCTGCAGGCCATGGTTAGGTTTGCGGTTCCCAGCACCAGGCAGTGGAGGCCTGACAGGGAGGATGTCAGCGGCCGTGGCGTCTGTTCCCATTCCCCTGTTTTCTTGCATCTGTGGGCAGAGCTCTGCTGAGCAATAGCTGCTGGACCCTTGGATGCTTTCAGGAAACAGTGAAATTGTCCATTGGTGTCCCTCCCTTCATACTTCCCTATTTTTTTCCTCTTTTGATCCTTTGAATCTCACACTCCCTCCCCTTTTTCATTTCTTGGCATGTGTAGTCACCTGATTCTGCACTCCTCTTTTCTCCATAACCTTCTCCCATCCCTTCCTTGAGAGGGCTTGAAGATTTTGTTGGGCTGTTGTCTAAGTCGAATCTGATAAAGATTGTGTGGCTGTAAGAGAAGCAATTTAAGGAACACATGCAAGCCTGGTCACTTCCTGCCATAATTTCCGTACCTACGCCCGCATTACCCATAATTGTTGCACTAAGGATGCTGGAAGGTACACCCCTGCCCTTGCAGTATATTTTCACAAACCCGCTGTACAATAATTTATCTACTTCCTTTTTGCAGGTGTCTATTTCATCTGCAACCACAACCTCCTATGGCAAAAGATTTCAGAAGCTCACTGCCAGCAAGCAGAAGTATGCTCTTTTATCTGTTTTAAACGAAAATCCTACCATTTTCTTGGAGTGCCACCTAGTTTTATTGCTGCAGACTCTTCTACCAAGATTCACCTTTCCTCTTTCACACCACCTGAATGATTCTGTAAATTTTGCTCACACCTCGCTCCTAGTTGGAGAGTCCCTGACATCTTATTCTCTTTTCATAAGCCAGCTGTTCCATCACCTGCATCATTTTAATTGTCCCTTTGCCTTCTCTACTGTGTCCTTCTTGAGATGCAGAGACCAGAATGGCCCACTATGCTCAAAATGTAAGCACACTAAATTCTTGTGTTGCAAATTGTCTCTGTCCTGCTCCCAATAGCCCTCTTGAAGTTGCTAAGCTCTGCTGAGTTTTCTTTTTTATTTATTTTTGGCTACCACTGCATGCCAAGAAAGTTATTTCAGACAATTGTCAGTGAAAGATCTGTTTCTTGAGTTAAGTGCTATTTGCAAGTTCTGGAGAAAAGTAGCATACATTGGAAATTTAAATGACTTCCTCTTTGTCACAGTCGTTGAACCAGACTTAGATTTCAAAGTGATTCTCTTCTGTTGCAATCATCAGGCAACTCTAGCTTCTTGTGTGTTAAAGATCAGCTCTTCCTTTTCTCTCCAACTTCCTCTGTAATCTGTTTACTGACTTATCTCTCTTGACATATTATAAAGAATAAGTGAGCAGTTCCAGAAACCTATGGCTTCATGGTCGTTCTTGGAAACTTGAAGGCATAACTTACTGCCTCCACAGCTGAGACCCTGGCTTAGAAACAACTAGGCTCATGGCTGTAGCTGCAAAGCGTAAAACATCAGAAATTTAAAACAAACAGATAACATAGTATGACAGTGACACAAAAGTGTATTTAAAGAGAACATATCACATTTAAAATATACTTTGAAATCCCACTCTGAATATAGCAAACTTCAGAACACTGTTTACACGCATGCTTTCAGAAAACCCAACTAAACATTCTGTTAGTGAAAGGTTTTTTAAACTCTAGTCCACATCTAAAGCTGAGAAAAAGATTTAAATGCCTGAGCTTTCTTCTTGTCTCATGAGAACTGTCCCCTCTGACTAATAGCTCTTCTGGTATCATAATGAAGCTTTTCCTCATTGGGCCTATTTTAAACTATTTTTATTGTTTTCTGCTATGCACATTATGTTGGCTAGGTAACTCCCTAGCCAGTTTGTTTACTCATCCGAAGTAACAGCCTACCAGTAAATAAAAATGTTCAATTACCAAATGAGATCTGAAACCGCAGCCCTATCACTTCAGACACCATTTAAAAAAAAACACGACAGTGGGAAAACAGGAAATAACACTGATTTGGGATTCATTTTTGAGTAGCATTCACTAATTAACTATTCCAAACACATTAAGAGCCTGAGGGAATCTTCCATGTCTCAGTGGTGGAGAGGCAGTTAGTCAAAACTTTTTATTTATAACAGTCACAAGAGTATTCAAACCAGGAGCTCTGTGCCTGCTAGCAAGGGAATTAAGTAGAATCTGAAGTCACACTTGTATATTGTGTCTTACAATAGTATTCTATACATGATACACACGTTAAACTAAGTCCTTTAAAAAGGAAAAAACCAGTTTTATGAATTTTCTTTCATAATGGACCAAGCTCCCTATAGGTTTTCTGTACATAGATAAACAAAGCTCTCAAGACTTAGTCTCTTAGTTTCTCTCAACTGCTCAAATTAAGATGATCTGTATTGAATGTAACATAATCTCAAAGTTAAGTGAAGGAGGTTTAGATGACTAACATATATATTCTGATTTTTTTAATGCTTCCTTCACATTCCTCCTTCAGCTTTTCCCTTCTGTGGCAATGAAATTTCAGAGGTGAAATTTCTGTGTTTATTATATTACCTTTTCCTTTTCCCAGCCTACTAGTCTGCATATAAACATAATGGTCCAAGCTCTTCCTGTCTCCTCAGTTAATATTTGTTCCTTCCAGTCTTCACATAACTGCACCTCTAGACTTCAATTTTTGCATTACTTTTATTGGAACTTACTCATGTTTTAATTTATTATTCTCAGAGTATTACGCCATATTTTCCTCAATGATCTCTAGAATTTGTGTTTTGAACTGTTCCTGTTCTAACTGTTCTATAATTTAGTAGACCATGAATGGCTAGAAAAGTTCATTCAAATAACTGAAAATCCAAGTTCATCATCTTACCCAGCTTCAAATGCATTTTGAATGATAAGAAAAGAAAATAACCAGAAAACGTGTTATGGTTTTCCCACTACAGTAGCCGGAGCTGAAATTACTTTGACATGCAAGTTGTGTTTGGAGACTGCCAGCAGATATCCAATTTTAATTTACCCTTTCCGAAACTGTCAGTCACACAGTTAAGATCATGTCTGATTAATACACTCAATAGTTTTAATGCTGGAGTAATTTTACCCACTAATTTTGGAACGAACTTTTATTCAAAAGTAGATGAGGAAACGGCTGTACACTGCCTCAGCTACTTGGCACTCAGCTCAGTTAGGCAAAAGCACACCTGCAAGCCTAAGCAGCATCAGTATTCATAGTCAGCAACAGTCTGAAAAGCAAATACAAGAACAATCTACACAAAGGGTAGTGGTCACTGTCTTCAGCTGCCATCTAGTAAAAAAAATGAAGATATAAAAATTATTTTTTAGCTAGAAAAGTATCAGCTCTCAGCAGCAGCTTCTCTGCTGCATGGCTTTATATACATTTGAAAACTATCTACTTCCTCTTCATGGCAGCTAACCAAAATTTACCACTTTTATTGCCAAAGGTAAGTTATTAACATACTGCCAGCAAAGCAGAAGAGAAAAAAAGAAGTGTGTATCTTCCAGCTGACTCATTCATTCAAGAATTTTGTTGGCTTCTTTTTTTTTAGGCTTCTTAAGTATTCCAGCTTCCATTGCTTTCTCTCTCAAATATATTTTCTGAATTTTAAGCAGCAAATATGTAGCTACAGCTTTATACCATTGTGGCTATTAAATCTTGTTTTGATAAGGAAAGAATTCAGGACCAAGTCTGGTAAAATGTCTGCCTTCATAGCACTCAGATGTCCTTGCTGTGGACTGAGGCAAACAATCTTTTATTTTTGCTCCAGCCTCTGTTGACTCTCCCCTGCATTCTTTTCCTTTATATTTCCCAGTTCCGAGAATAATTAGCAACACCCACTGGTGATAGCAGGGCTGCAGCAACCTATCAGTGATATCTTGCCAACACCAGCTGTGCCTCAGTATTTATTTATTAAGATCACACTGTTTACACAGGACAAACTTGCTGAGATGGCAAAGGGATGAATACAGTTGCAGCAGCTGAATTTCAGCTTGACTTTTGAAAGGAAGTAAAACTCATACCGGGTAACATCTATCTCTAAGGAGAGGAAATCCAAGCCTTTAATCCCACTTTCGAATTATGTTTTGCTGGCCCTTGAGTTTAGTCTATAGGTGATGGAGGGGAATCTTGTACTGCAGGTTATAGAGAGGAAACTTCTTTGTTCACTGCACTTAAACAGCTGAGTGTAGAGACATTGGGCATGCAGGAAAAGAATGCAGCAGTGAGGCAGGCATCCCAGTCACATTGCTAAGGCCAAGGTGTGACTGGGCAAGCCAGAGACTGGCTTTGTAAATCACGGTACACTCAGATTTTCACACCTGCTTGTCAGAACTGTTGAGCAACACGAAAACGAATGTCAGTAAGTCTTCTGCTTTCTAGTTCATCTTAGGTGGAAAAAAACATTAGGTAGGCTTATGACCTAATGTGTTTGTTCTTCACAGTAGTGTGAATGCTAGTGTAATTTAAAGGGCTACTACCTTCCTTTAGGAGGTCTTTGCAAGAAGGGCTGCTGAAGTGCAACACAAGCTTACACTAGAAGACACGGTACTTTTAGAAGCTTCCTGGCTGCTTTATCTGTTTTATTTAGAAAATTCTGTGTGTTTGTTATTCCTCTACCCTGATTTGGTTATTACTGCATATGATACAGTAGTCATTTCCATCCTCCTTAGATCTAGGAATAAAAGAACTACCACTGAAATACAAGCTTAAAAAGTCTAAGTTTCCACAAACGGTTTTGCTAAACCCTTTGTGATATACGTAAGACTAGATCCTTTAGTAATTCCAAAAGTAATGCCTTCCAAGGTAAAAGGTGAACTCAGGAAATATTTTTCTAGGAAGTATATAAACCAAAGAAGAGGTGTCTTTGGAGATGTCTTAAAATATTAAGTTGAAAAATGATTTTTTTTTTTTAATTCAGATTTGTAGCAATCACTTTATAGCCTTTAACTGACTAAACCAGGAAAATCTTCTGTATTATTTTGGGGATGTTTTTAAAAACAATAAATGTCACAGGAAGAATGCAGAGTAAGAAGCTAAGAAGGGAAACTCTACAGCCATGTGTCAAGGGGGAAGAGTGGTTAAGGTTTAACAGTCGCTCAAAGAATCACCACCAAAGATATGAGGGAAAGGTGATTTTTAATATGAGTTTGTAAAAAAGCGCGACTTTACAGAATTCGATGGCAAGATTCACTCTATTACTTACTGTGTGAAGGGAATGTGAAAGGGAATTGGGTCAGAGTGGTGCTTAGGTGCAACTGTCACAGTGAATGGCGGGGGGGGGCACAGAGAGAAGTGATTTTAAAGTGGTTGGATAGGGGAAACTGAGTCAGGGTCGAGTTGGAGTGATGTATACAGGGTTTAGGGAAAAGGGTATAAGGAGTGTCCTCCTGTTGAGTCACGAGGTTCAGAAAGGACCCCCTTGCTTTCTAAACTCCTTCTCAGGGGAGTCTAGGTGCGGCTGAATCCACTCCTAGTCCCAGACTTGGTCA
>VZSC01004049.1:1003217-1016420 GCA_013398225.1 Steatornis caripensis
TCAGGGAGTGCCTAATTGTCCCAACTCGCTGTGCTCCTCCCGGGACAAAGAGGTACCGCATTACTTCATATCTTGGCTCATTGTACCAACAGGCAGGGTCGTAGAGTGCCCAATTATCCCAGCTCTTTGTTCTCATATGGTGCTGAATGATCTGGCATTGCAATGCGGCTTGTTAGTAGGGGGAAGCAGGGTCTACACAACACCATGAAGGCAGGAGTTACCAATGCAACCTTACTTCTGCCAATCTTTGAGACACTGATACTTGCTACTGCTGAAATACAATAATTTTCCTCTTACGATACCTGAGTGTCAGGGAACAGCAAGGCCTGGCTGCTCTCCAAGAGAAGAGAAGCTGAGGGTGACCCCAGTGCAGACTATGCCCTTCACAGTGGAGCACCATCCCACAAGATCTGAGCATGGCAGGCAGAGCCAGATACTGGTAACAGGGTCCATCAACAGTAAGCCAGGAACCAGGGCCAGGGAACCTGGTGAAGATCAGCAGGAGACAGGGCTGGATGCAACACCAGAGCTTATGTTCCAGGGGTCCATCCAGGAGGTGGAGAGAAAGCTAGAAACCCTTTCAGCATAGCTCGGACAGGGACTGGAGGTCAGCTGAGCTGAAAAGGGCTCCTGGGACTATGGGTGGGGTATCCTAGGTGGAGCTGTTCAGGGCCATTCAGACCTATTAGAGCCCTCAAGTCCTGGACATCCTGAAATATGCTATATGGTGTTATTTGGTTGAAAAGCAGTCCTGGAGACCTGTATGTAAAAAGTTGAGGGTGAAGAGCATTTACAGAATATTATCCCACACTGGGATTGCGGACTTCTCATCACCTCAGTGAAAGAAAATATAAAGTGACCTCCATATGTATGAAGGCAAACTTCACCTAAAAATGTAATGTATGATGAGGCAATAAATGCCTAAATGAAAGCATCATTTGAATGTTTTGCTTTAGCCTTTTCTAATTTTTGGGTGCTGAGTCATGTAACCTGAAAGATTTATAAATTCATTCACATTAGATTTGTGTAAGACAGGCATGCCAAGAAGTCCAAATTGTGCAGACAACTGTTTTGTCTCACCTCCAGTTAACAATAGTTCATCCTCATGCAACTATTTTGCATGTGTATTTAAAGCTGCTTAGGATATATTACTTTTCCAAAGTGGGCAGCTTCTCTGATTTTAATCAGTGTTGAGTGATTAGCATTCTTGAAGACAAATGTGAGAAACATTCTTAAGTACGATTCACCTGACCTCTCCAGCTGTGTTAAGGATGATGTTATTTTTTATGAGCCATGAATACAGAATCATTGACTGCTAGGAGGTAGCTATAAAATCAGAAGCACATGATCAAAAGTAGTTATCCTTAGTAACTGTTTTCCGGTCTGCATAATATAAATTGACCTTATATTCTTTTTTCATTAGTGAGCATCAATACCACAGTAAACATTGCTAGGGAACCTTTCAGTCAGGAACCTTTCAGTCTAATAGCAACTTCAATATTGAGGCCAAATGATGGCATGACATGCTGAGCTGTCTCCTGTCCCACAGGTAGGCAAGATTTTGACTCGAGGATCAGGTAAAATGCAAATGCTTTCTGTAGTGAGAGTGTTCACATACCTGTTTTTTGGACTAAGCTTGTTTTATGAACAGTTATGATAGTGACCATTTTGTAAGAAAACCTAGAACCTCTCTTGACTCCTATCAACTTACCCCTCACGCATCCTGAATACCTGTACAAGACAACACTCCCAACTTTTCTCAATTAAAATCAAAAGTCTTTTTTCCAAGCTGTTTTACTGAGGTTGTTCCATAGCTTGGGATTCAAAAACCTGTAAGCAATATGTATATTAATATATAGAGATACAATGTAGCTATATTAAAATACAGAATAACATACATTATTGGTGTCTTCTACATAACAATATTTTGTTGTTGTACAAACACATTAGCCAATCCCGTAGCCATAACTGGATTGCTAAAAGGATCTTATCCCATGGCAGTTCCTTGAGATTTACACAAAGAATTCAGGACGTGTATCTAACACTTTTCCAGACTAGATCTTGGTGTTATAAATGTCTTTTTGCAGATTCAGAATTAAAGGACTTGCTCAAACCACTAAACAGGTCAGTTGCCAGTCTGGGAGAAGAGCAGGGCCTCCTTGCTCCTGATTAGGATCTGGCATAATTAAAAACACTCCTAGAGTGTTTTCAGAGCACAGAGTTAGAGGGCATGACACAGGGCTTGGGGAGGACCCACACCTTCTGAAGCAGGAGGTGGAGGACTTCTAAAATTACACGGAAACCTATGCTCACACAACTGAAGTGAGACCTAGTTTGAGATCAGGATGTCTCAATGCAGCCGTCTGCATGAAATTGAGGCATCCTGGCTGTTCATTTAGTTCAGGATTGATCGGATCACTGTCTGTGTTCTGTCCTGATCAGCTCTCCCTTGACTACAAGAAAAGTTAAGACACCCATGCACAGACAGACACCTACTTCTGGATGCATACATGATAAAACAGGATGTCACTTACCTTTTGTGTGAATATCTTTGACTGGATCTGAATCCTAGATTAGATATCATAATATCTGTGGTTCCTCCTTTACATGAACACATAAACAATCTTGATGCACCAGCTGCCTAAATATTAGGGAAGAAAGGAAATTTTACATGGAAACTAAGTTATCAAATGCTTAAGTTACAGCATATTATAAAACTTTAAAGGAACTAATGCATCATATTTGATGTATGTTTCTATGTGTATGTTATTTAGTCTTGAATAAATAACGCACATATTTAAAGAAGCATGATGTTCAAAAAGAAGCAAGTAGCTGTGGGAACATTGTACCAAATTTTGCCTATCCTTTTATTAAATATGGTCAGTTATCCGTCATTCAAGAGAGAAAAAAAATCTGTCTGGTATATTATAAAGCAGATTTAAAACTATTTATAACAAATAAATATATAGATTCAAATAGTTTGCTGTTACTTATCCATAAATACATTATTTTATTGAAATGATACATATTTTTTTCTGACATAGGTATAATAGCACATTGTTTTACAAAATTATTTTTAGAAAATGTTGTATAAGGAATAACGTATAAACATGTAACTGAGATTATCAGAATTAAAAATTTCTTAACTTGAAATGTAAAAGAGCATACATACACCAACCCTAGATACTCACTTTTTTAAAAAGAATTTTCTGACTACTATGAATTAACAAAATATAGTGAAAGTCATTATGTAACCCTAACTTTAGTGTATTTTTGTGCCTCCTATGGTAGTGTATGCGTTAGCTGAGTAAAAGACGAAGCATGAGATTTTTTTTAATTGAATAAAAATTTGAATATAAATCTAAATACAAAATAGTTCTTACTATTAGCAAGAATCCAACAACGTAAAATGAATAGCTGTAATGTCATAAAGGCTCTAGGATGTTAATTAACTCTCAGGCAAAATTTTCCTTTTTGACATTGAGGGGGTCATAAAATCACTCAAATATTTTCTTAATTAAAAGTCGTATGCAAAACATCTGTCTTGGTACATGTTTACTTCTGCAATATCGTGCTTATGTTAGATGATGTTCTTGAAGACCTTGTAGAGCTTAATAAGGACAAAACAGAGGAACAGAGCTGTCATAGAAGCTAAGAGACTTATTTAGAAATCACATGAGCAGTTGACAGAATTTGAAGATAGAAGACATTTCATGAAAATGCTATAGGAAATCTGAAAAAAAACATTCCTAAAACACTTTAGAAATCTTTTTAATCAGTGAAATATCTTTAAGTCCTGTTATCAACTGTCATTTGTTAATTGTGTTTCCAAGTACACAGGACTGTGACATTGGAGACATAAGACGCAGCTTTTTTTTAAAGAGTTGAAATGTAGCATAACTAAAGGGTCTGAAACGACAACTACAAACACTCAGTGACATCATTTCCACAAGGTTAGCTTTTTCTTTCTGCCATCAGGTAGTGAAGCAATATGTCATTGTTATTAGAATAGGATTAAGCCTACTGTATTTCAAAGTCACAAATAATTTTCACAGTGTTTTAACCTATGGGAGTTCAAATGAATGGCAATTAATAGTGAAAGAAATGAATGCTGGTTGCAAGGAGGTTTTCTGTTTCAATGCAACCTATGAACAGGAAATTGACTTGAAAACCAGAAGTGAAGGTTTAAGGACTAAATGACTTGTGGTTTTTTTCTCGTTTTTCTTGCCCTCTTCTTAAGAATGATGAATAGTTATTGTTCCACCTATGCCTATATACATGCAAAAGCAGAAATGAAAGACAACCACTCACGTTTGTTACAACCAAACAGATGTAGTAGTCTTAAAACAATGATCGATACAGATGATCTCCTGTCAGTGTTGGAAATGGCATTAGATAAAGGGGAAAAACCACAAAAACAAAAAACCAAACATGAGCAGATATAAAACCAAGTTTCACTCTAGGTAATAGATCAATTATTTTCAGTCATACCAGAAACTAAGCTTCAAGCTTAGTGATCATAGCAGGTTTTCCCTTTGACTCAGTAAGCATGAAACCACTTTGAAACCACAGTGCTTTTATTGTACTTTGACTACATCAAATTAATGTACTCCGGTTATGCTTTCCACGTACATAAACTGTGATTACAGAATAGATAAACACAATTTCACCTAGCCACAGGGTAAGATTTCTTATTTCAAAAGTATATACAATTTAGATAACATGGAATATAAACTGGCAACTTTTAAACTAATTATGCGTTTTACTGATGCAGTGAATACAAACTTAATAAAACAATAACAGTATGATATGTATTCATTAACGGATCATTGTATGTATGTCTGACATATGTCTGTATTTGATGGTATCAGTCAAATATAAAATCCACTAAAAATAATCAAGTCTAAGGCTGAATAACCAGCCTCCAAGGCCTAAATGACCTTAAACAAGGTAGACTCATTTAAGTGCTGCATCAGCACTTAAATGATGCCTCAGCTACTGATGCCTGTGGAGTGGGACGTAGGTTTCTGTCCATTTAGATTTAGTGAGTGCTCCAGCCACGCACCATAACTGTTGGCTGTTGCACTTTCAACTTATACTACTGTGCCTACCATCTAAAAAAAGCAGCTTCCACTACATTTTATGATGGTCCTGCACACATCTGCTATTGCTAGAAGTTAAATATCCTCATAGATTTTCCCTCCAGCAGTTGACCTCCTCTCAAACATCAGCTGTCCTTCTGGCATCCATTTTTCTTGTATTATTAAGAATATCCTTTTTTTTTTTCCCTCAGAATTTAAGGATAGAAAGGCATTGGTATCCTCTATAGAATGTGCATGAAAGTAGATCCAAATAGCTCCAATAACAGACCAATAACAGTCAACAAACACTCTGATAGAAAAGGGAGATTGAAGTGGGAAATCTCAAATTAAAACTGAGAGTAGTTACTTTAGTTGTTCCTGAATAAATTCTGCATTGTACATTGTATGCAAATACACATGGATTTGATTTTAAGATTATGGATGTCTTTCCGAAGAGTGATAGGAATATAATATCATTTGTCTATTGATAAAACCAGCAACAAACGATTTAGCTCATAATTTTACAGATTGATTACAGATCAGAATAATTACAGATACATAGAATTTTGCCAAGTAGTACTTTTTGACAAAAAGTACTTTTCTTACACAGAAAAAAACATGAGCAGTTTTATCCCGGTGTGCATACTTCATAAACAACATACTGAAAAGATTCCAACTTTGTCAACACAAGTATCATACATGTGCTGGTATTCACTAATAAATTACATGAGTCACAACACATTCACTTTAAAATTTGGATTAAGGAGCAGAATTTTTTTGTATCTGAAATACTTTAAATTGCTATAAAAACCTATTTACATCTGTCTGATGCACTTCAAATATTCGTTGTACCTTTTAGTTCATTAAATTTTGACACCTTCTACCACCTTAACAATGTTACTAGCCTCTTTACTTGAACTGAATGCTCTTCAGAGCATAATAAATTATTCTTTAAGTATCTAATAATGGGTAGAGATGGGCAACATACCAACAAAGATGTAAGGTTTGAAAGTAAAGTTCAATGAAATCTTTACTAACAGCCAGGCATTAAAGACTAAAATACTCAGTATTTCTGTTTTTACAGTGTTTTCTATAACGTTTTACGTTTTACTTACATGAAATCTTAGTTGGTCAAAAGGAGATGGATGTGCACAGAATTAAAGAACAATTGGTTATTAGTCATGGCTCTTCATCTTATTCCACCATACAGAGCACAAAAATCTAATTTACAGAAATCTTAAAACTAGACAGTTAGGGCAAGAATGTAAGGTAAAAGATAAATCCAGAAATTAATTCTTTTCAACTCATAAATGTAACGATATTAAAAGTATTATTTAGTAGTTTCTCCACTCTTAATAGAAAAAAATATAATGTCTCATGGAACACACAGGGAGAAAATTGATATTGAGTTATATTCAGCTGAAAGGTTAGATTCAGTTAACATAAAATAAATTTATTATGTTTAAAACAGCCCATTAGGATTAAAGGAGATTTAATCAGATCTTTGCTACTTAGTAGCTCCTACCGCTTAGGCAGTGGTTCATCAGCCCCAAGATACTTCTACATGGCTAATAGCTGCTTCTGAGTAGTTGCTTGGTGGAAGTTAAAATCTTGTTGTGGATTTCACTGCAAATCCAAGTGTTGAACGTAACAGTGAAAGGACATTGCATGGGTCAACAGTGTAGTGTCTGATCTGTCGGTGGATTTCCCATGTGAGAAGCCATACCTTTGTTCAAGTGGAGAAAAAGCAAATCTGTTTTATGAAACAAAACCAAAACAGAAAATACTGCCACAAGGTTTTCTTTTGTAACCAAATGGAAAGGAACTGAAGACAGAGGAAGAATGCTTTTGTGATTGATGAGAAAGGCCTGAAAATCTACATTCTTTATCTCATTTAGATTCCCCCGGTGGTGACAAGTAAACTACTGCCACCGGTTTTTCCCAGGTGTGGTATAGTTGTGCACTTCTTAATTTTCCTAGTCCCAGTTTGAAAAACAGCACAGGTACTGTCTACCAATAGATGGTCTGCCTACTGACAGACAATGCAGGTATTTCTGTCCGAGTTAGGTATCTACACTCCCTTTGGAGTCAATTAAAAGAAAAGGTCTCACAGGTTTGTGCGAACCTGAGGCATATGTCTAAAATGAAATGGATTAATTGGCTGAACCAGCTCCTTTTTTATGAAATAAAACCAACACTACCACAGTTCTCGGGAGTGTTACGAAGACATTGGATGAGACATAAAGTGTATAATTTCACTGAATCCCTGTATAAAATCTTTAATCAGTTAAAAACAAATTCTGTGTTTCTACACTGTTTTCTCTGGGGAAACTAACCCTTGGGAAAGAGAAAGCATATACTCAAGACAGCTGCAAAGGCCAGGAACTCAGGCCCACAGCAGCTTGGATCGTCTCTATCACCGGTCAACACTGACAGTTTTGGAGAATATGCCAGATGAGAGTTTGTAGAGAAACTAATTCCAGCAAGTGTGTCTCTAGTTTTACTTTAAACAGTACATTTTGGGAAAATCTTTTCTCTTCTAAACTCCATAAGAGACTGCCATTATTTTTTATTTTTTTTTAAAGAATAACTGATCTCCTCTCTGATTGTTCATACTTCACAGAGATAAGATGTATTACAGAGTAATTTGCAATAAAATTAAATGCATTATTCTTCCCATAATAATCACTTCTACATACCACAGTATAAATAAGTGCAGCTTGAATGGCAGCTTAATTTATACACAATGCTAGATTTCAAATTTTGATCCTCTTCTGAAGTCTTCTCTGCCTCAGCTTTTGATCTTCCTATAAACTCGATACTCTCAGTCAGACAATGATGAACTTTAGGTGTTGCTAAAAATAAAGTATATAAAAAACTGTTTCAGCTGACAATACTCAAGATTCCTTGTATTCCTAGAACAAAGAGTGTGAGTGCACTGGGGACCACTTAAAGGTCATTTTTTCAGTATCAGATAATGTTAGGATTAAGAAAATAAACAGAATGTTCTTGGCTGAAATGAGTCAGACCATTTTCAAGTATACAGTATAAGCCATTGAGATTTGGTTCTGGCACATGATCACTCAAAAGAATAATGACTTTAACCAAAAAGGAGATTATTTAATTGCCTAAACTGCATGATCCTACATAATAACACTGTGAGCCTTCTTAGCGCACTCTTTCCTCAAGTTATTTTATCCATTGTGTCAAATTCTACTATTCTTTTCAGCTGCACCACAATGGTTTAGGCAACAGGGCTTCACTAACCTTACTAAGAGTGCAATCTAACCTAATTTTGTGCCCTACTACTACCCTTAGAGGCTGATCCTGAAAAGACTAATGCCTGTCTTAACAATCTGTGCTGCAACCAGCTCCATTGGCATCAACGAAACTCCTCAGAGTGTAAAAAGTGTAGACATCCATTAATCTTTGCAGAACCAGAGGCCTAAACTCTGTGTGAATGAAACAGGACAGGACTGTGTGCTATAAAGGAACATTTTATAATAGAGAACACTATGACATGGCAAGTACAGTTGTGTGATTCTTCCAAATATTTTTCTAATTTTTTTGAATTTGAGTTTTAATTATTTTGTACTGTAGAAAGTATTTCTGAAAGGTATAATTTTCTTATGTAATGTCAGAAAGAAATGTGTAATTTTGTATATTTTTGCTCTAAAAACCAATCATTTTTTTCTTAAGAATTAAATGGAATATTAAAATGCTCCATTCCAAATTAAAATATTCCTCCAGCATTCTTTTCAGTGGTTTCTGATTGAAGTATGAATACTTTATACGTAAAGAAATATATTCTGGTTTACAGCAAAATTTCTATACTTAGAAGCTTTAATTGTATTGCCTGTTGTTTCCAACCGAGGCTATAGCAAATCAAGGTAAAATGCTGATGCTGAAAAGTTATTGTACATATCTTAAGTTCAGAAATCAACAGATATGTACATACCTTAGCTTGACATTAAATTCTAAGGAACTGGAGATTGAACAAGTCTTTAGGTTTTTTCCACTGAAACCTTGTCACTAATAAAGATTCGGAAGAAGTGGTGAATCTGTCATTTTACATTTTCCTCTGAGTAGCCACATCACAGAACCCAATTTTAGCAGAGAGAGACAAATATAGTCAGTTCCAATCTACTGAGACTAACATGTTTCATTTGCCTTCAGCCGGTGTTTCAAGACCTATTCCTTGTGCATGTGTCCTATACAAGTCCTTTTTGTCTAGATGCCATTAAAGCAACTTTTCCAGCTGATGACTGAAAGTTGTTGCATTATCTGAGAGATTGTCTTTCTTGTTCTCCACACAATAGAGCATACAAGGATCATAGCAGAAAGCGAAATTAATTCTATCAGAGTAGTACAAAGCAAAGACTATTTAAAAGACATCCTGTTATTGAACAGATGACTAGTGGGTTTTCTTGGTCTTTGGTTAACATACATCAAAGTAGAACAAGTGAAGATTTCATACTACCAGAACTTTATTTAAAGAAGCGCAATAGGAGGATGAATTGATGAATTTAAGATAACTGCATAACATTCAATACTAAAACTACATATGCTTGTGCTTGAATTTTTGCTGTTAGTGTCCATGAAGCCGGTAAAGTCTGTAGGGCTAAGCACAGTTCATATATCTTTTATGGATAAAGCACAACATAACAAATCGTCTCTAACTTGGCTGAAAATATATGTGGAAGAAGTATAGTTACACATCAATATCTGAAACTAGTAAAAGAAGGAGTGTGAGGTACTTGAACTGTACTCAGGGAGCTAAAAGAAAGAAGCTAAACAAGAAGAAAACTACATTTGTCTGACGGTTCCTAAGGAAGTGCTTTTATAGGGCTGGGTTCAACAGAAGAAGTCTGAGAAAGAAAATTGTTATGAACAACCTTGCCCTGACAGGAGAGGTGAGTGTCTGGCTTACGCTATAAACAAGAGGCCATTTCAGAAGTATCTTCCATCCTTGCTCTTCCCAAGGTAAAGACCTACCAGCACAGCAAGCTTCAGTTGCTGAAGAGAATTCTGAATGAGGATTCCCCATAGGGTCCTTCTTTGCTTTGAATAGTCTGCACTGTAAGGAAAAGAGCAATTGTGAGTTTTATGTGATTTAGAGTGCTAATGCATATTTTCAGCTTGTTTCAGTACATTCTTGCCTCCATCCAGTGGAGTTCTGATAGAAAAGTCCAGAACACTGCAGACATGGAAAGTAAATTAAAAAAATAACGTAGCTGCACTTAAATATTTATTTTAAAAGATTTTATTTCTCCTTGCCTTTCATACCACAAAATATTAGGGCTGAGCTAAAAAGTGTTTTTACTAACAACTGAGGGGGCTAGCTGAACTTGTTGCACTTAGATTAGGCTAATGTTAGATGTCTTACGTTAGGTACCTGTTCTTGGTACCTACTGGTGCGTTCTCATCTTCACTGTCTTTCCTCATTTCTCATTTACACATTGTTTTAGTAAGAAATAAGTAAAACTTTTTCTTTTTCCCTCAGAATATCATAAACACTAATGTTTATGAAGATATTAAAAAGTGTCTTGCACAAAGAGGTTGCCATGTAAAGTATTACTGATTCTGAGAATATTTCTTATGAATGGATAAATAATAACTCATACCGTTAGATGTCTAATAGAACACTTATGCTTTAAAAATCTTGAAATCCCAGGAAAAGACCTCAGAAGGATCTTGGCATTCAAACTTTTCAGACTATTGCTCAAAGTACCATCATTTCTTTAGCTGCTCTCTTTTAAAAAAAACTCATAACACAAATCCACTCCAAAAATGCCACTTTAATGACTCCGCTAAAATTTTAAGTTAACACTCCATCATATCCAATAAAAATGGTTCCTGTAATGCACAAGTTTTTGATAATCATGACATATAAATTGCCTGCAGAAGGAAATCGGAAGAGTATATCTTGAATTGAGCTCATCTGTCACAAGTGTAAAGATAATTTCAGACCAATGGTTTTGAAAAAACTGCTGTGGACTGTTAGTAAACGACAGCTATTGGAGAGATAAAAGCACCAGCTTGGAAAATGAGAACTCCTTTAAATTTCACTTAATGGGGTCTATTTCCAAGTAGTTACACACCCTGAAGTTTTGATTTTGTTATTTAAAAATCCTTATGATGAAAAGGACTACAAGAAGAGAAAGGTTAGTATTGATTATATAGTATATAGATTATTTGAATAGTGTCCCATGAAATGATGAACCTGGTGGGTAACCCCAATAAAATATTCTGCACCAGGTTCATCATTTCATGGGACACTCTGCAAATGATCTATGGGGTTTTATATCTGATTAAGGTACAAATATTTAAACAGAGCCTAATTAAGGAAGTCTGTATCCATCTACCAGAAACTCCTTTGCTCTTCTGTCCCTGTCCACCTGATATCACAATTTCTATGTTAGACTTTTCAGAGGAAAGTTTCTGTTTAGCTCTTGAATATTCTAGAGTGTCTTCTCTTCCAGACCCAACTTCGTCTTCTCCAGGGACTTCCTTCAGAAGCTGAGGATGAAAAATACTGCTCTTCAAACAGAAAATGCCCATGTGTAAGAAACTGCTGGAGAGTGCCAACTCCAAAAGCTGCACTCATGACCATGGATACACACATACACACATACTCATTGATACTACTGCAAATGAAAGAGCAGAAAGTGTAAAGCAGTGAATTTCAAGACAATCAAGATTCACTGATTTAAAAGCTGAAAAGGGACTTTCTATTTTGTTCCTCATAAAGGAGTTTCCTGAATTAATTTCTCTTTTAAATTGAACTACAATCCATATTAAAAAAAAAATACCTCTCAGCCTTCATATAGACATTTCAGTGATAGAGATAATCTGTCTCAGAACATAACAAGTTGTCCTAGTGGTTAATTATTTTTGCTGCAGAAAGTATTTGCCTTGCTGCTTGTTACTAAACACATCTAAGTTTTGGTCCCATTAGGGTACCCATCACTTTTTCAGTTATTATTTTCCAGAATATAGTTCTTCATTCTGAAGAAGCATGGACTTCGTCTTTTGTTGCCACATACAAGAATTTACATATTAATAAAATATATGGGTTTTAGCATGGTTACAAACTGATCTAGAGCATAACTTCTGACAGCTTCTCCCATGCTTGTATTGGTTGCACCTGTATTGGCAGCAATTCAATACTCTTTTCCTACTTTCTCCATATAAAAGTTAGAGCCCAGGGTCATGAGTCGTTCACTGCGGGAGCTATTAAAATGCAATCACTTAATTATAGCTCTCTGTTTATAATTACACTTCAAAAGGAGTTCGGTTTTAACCAATTTGTTCACTGAAATTCTCATTTTCATTTTTAATTTTATTTTCTAAAAGTTAATTTTTAATAAATTTTCATGTTGTATTGAAAAAAATTTAAAGATTAAAAAAATAAAGACGATAAAAACAAAAGGTGACTAGAAAGAAACCAGGATGTGTTAGTTTCCCAAAGTATCTTGTGATTTTTATACCAAACTCACTATGCGTATGTGGCAGGGGAGGGAATACTGCCAAGGCTAACTTTCAGTTGGACAATGATGGCATCTTTGCAGTATTTGTCCAGTAAATAGAAATGAGTTGTATATTTTCAGTTTTTAAATGAAGAAGGCAAGGTTAATGAAAAAAAGGAAATAAAACACAATATGCCGTTTAATCACAGAATGGTACGGGTTGGAAGGGACCTCTGGAGATGATCTAGTCCAACCCCTCTTCTAAAGCACATTCCCCTAGAGCAGGTTGCACAGGAAAGTGTCCAGGTGGGTTTTGAATATTTCCAGAGAAGGAGAATCTAGAACCTCCCTGGGCAGCCTGTTCCAGTGCTTTGTTACCCTTACAGTAAAGAAGTTCTTCCTCATGTTCAGGTGGAACTTCCTGTGTTCCAGGTTGTGCCCATTGCCCCTTGTCCTGTCAATGGGCATCACCGAAAAGAGTCTGTCTCCATCCTCTTGACATCCACCCTTTAGACATTTATAAGCATTGATGAGATGCCCTCTCAGCCTTCTCTTTTCCAGGATAAACAGACCCAGGTCTCTCAGCCTTTCCTCATACGAGAGATGCTCTAGTCCCCTAATCAACTTTGTGGCCCTCCGCTGGACTCTCTCCA
>VZSC01004049.1:1032465-1044690 GCA_013398225.1 Steatornis caripensis
AGTAAATTGAAATTAAAAGAATAACAAAATATTTTTTAAAAATCCCTTATGGTACTTTTTCACTGGATTGTCTTAATTTCCTATGCAACTGCTTGGTAAAAACCTGAACAGTCTAAGACCTGTATTTTGAGTACAGCACTGCTTTTCATAAACTCATTATTAGATTATCAATTATATCCCACAATTTTATGTCTACGTATGTTATTACTTCTTATTCACATGCAAAAAAAGAGCCATCAACGTTAATGCATCAAATTTTAATAGGATAAAAATTCTATCTAGTCAAACATCATTACTCCTGAGATGTATTACACAAATGCAAAAGGTGAAAGTTTAATAATATTTAGAAATAAAATCCAGGATTTGGGAAAGATCAGTCAGTACATGACCAATGTGATTCATTTTACGATTACTAGAAGGTATTCACAAACTACAATGATGAATAGACGCTATGAACTTGTGGGAATAAGATATCAGGAGCCCAAATCTTCTAAATGCTTTTAAATCCCCCCTGAGGTTATGAGCTCTTAGGGTACAAACAGCTATTGTTGGGTGCATCTCACTTCACATATATCTAAAAGGCGGTAGTCTGCATCTAAGCTAGTTGTCCAAGAATCTCTTCAGCAAATTCTTCCTTTCTTGGGGAGAAACTTGCATTTTCAAAAGAAACTTCATCTCATGGAAAGATACATGTTTAAGACTGATGAGATGCTTTGTCATTTCTAAATGTCTCTCCACAGTCTGTGAAGGGTGAATATCTTAAACGTCAAGTATTTATTTTTCAGCAAAGTGAGATGAATTCCCCTGTCACTGAACATGAACTACTACTTAAAAAGTCCTTAGGCTGGATCTTAGGCAGTATCACTGCAAATATATAATTACAGTGGAATGGAATACACTGACCTTAAGGAGATTCTTGCCAAAATATTATTCTTTTCCAACCCAAAATGTTTTGCAGAACTGTATCATGTTTTTACTTCTGACTAATTATGTAGTTGTTATTATATGCTGTATAAGTATATAGTTAGTTGCTCACCAGTGACTCATTTTCAAAGGACCACCTCTCCTACAGCTTAATCAACAAGGTCTGATCCTTCCCAGTCTAACTTAAGGTAATATAATAATACCTCTGGAGACTTGAATTACTGTCTAGAAATGTCATGACTTCTCATTGACTGCTGACTAAGGTGGATGAGGCAGAAAGCTGAGGGGTATATAGGCTCCTAATTGGGTTTAGTGAAAAGTTGGAACTTGAATGGAGTGGGTCCAGGCTGAGTGTCCGCCTCAGGAATCAGACAAGAAAAACAAACTCAGCTACCGAAAGTATGTAAGATAGTAAGGTGGTTAAATGACCACCTTCCATAAACCAGGTCTTTAAAAAATCATACTATTACTAAACTACAGTTCAAGTCATGAAAACTGAACTAAGTTTCTGTCTCTATCTTTTGTTTAAAAAGCCCACTGCTGTTTCCATTTGCCTGAGTTTGTGTACATGTTATGGAACTCTTGTGTTTGCTCCCCCCGGGATGTGACTCTCTGGCAGATCTCAGTTTGGGACTTGACTTCTAACAAAAAAATCTTAGCTGGGAAATCAGCAACATTAATTCAGGATATCTTCCTAAACGTGTGGAATGTGAGACCTTGCAGATGTGATGTGTTGATATCAGTGCTGATGAGGTCAATGGTAAGTCTATCTGCTTGAGAATGAGACTGATGGAGTTAGAGCCTGTACCTGTATTTGGCAGCTGTGAAAGTCCAATTTACAGTCTTCCAGAGAAATGAGAGGCATAATGTAATCAAAAGCTTTTCAGAGATACTGAGGTTACAGGAAATGTGATTGTTAAACCACAAAGCAATGAAAAGAGCAATCAGCCGGAGGTATAATTCTTGAACATACTTCTAATCCATCTATTAAAACTAAATATCATGTTTTCCACTAAATCTAGACTACTAATAAAAAAAACTTGATTAAAAAATTTTGCAGAAACATAACATAATTCTGAAGTTTCTGTGATCTCTGATAGAAAAAAAAGGTATAGTTCTGCAATTTTGCAACTCAAATATTGTATCATTGTGACATATAGTTCACAGATACAGCCAGCAGAGCGAATAGTTATTAATCTAATTTTACTGGATAAAACACAGCACTCAGTATAAGCGATAATGTTTAACCTACTTTTGAAATAATTATTTCAATTTTAATAAGCAAGTTCCTTACCAATGTCCCAGTTTTACTCTACCTCTTTATTTTGGCTGAATCACCAGGTATATTAGAGATTTTTGAAAGGTTATAGTCCTGAAGAAGTTATAGCTGATCATTTTAGCAAGTTAAATTAAATGGAAGAATCTTGTTTCTTCACTCCTATGCATCTGCAGGATTTCTCCTTGCAGAAACCTAATGTCATAGAGAAAGATATTTCTTTATCAAACTTGAAAACACACATTTCTTTAAACAAGTACCAACCATATTTCAGAAGACCTGAGAATGTTAAATTCCTCATTCTGACCTCACATATTTACTGGCCACAATAACAGCAACAGAAAAATGCGTTGAGTTTTTGAAGGCTAGCTAGAAGAACAGACCTATACTTATGAGCAGTGTCACATTTGCAAGGGTTAATCATCTGGATAATTAGACAAGACAAAAGAAGATCACCATGTAATTTACACTCCTGGGTATATGTTTGGAGAGTGAACTCAGACTGGATTATTTTGAATTCCCACTCAGAATTCTTCACGCAACTTTATAGGAGAAGAAGAGGAGACAAAAATGTCTTTCTTAAAACTATTAAATGGAAAGGTTAGAATTTTCTAGTGTCTGGATTTTTTGAAAAAAACAATACAAATGTTTTCAAGAGTAATTAATTGTTTTTTATGTCCAGGAAAGTCTTTACTTAGTAGCAATGACACTCTGGCAGATTAGCTTCAGTTCTTTGACCTGTCAGGATTTTAATCTGTATCCAAATTATGTTGTAATTAACTCCGGGAAATTGTATCACTTTCAATGTTATAATGAGAACAAATTCAAATCATTCACCATTCACGATTTGATTCACCAAATCAAATTCACCACTCCAAACTGTTACATATGTAACTTTTAATGTCCTATGATTTGTTTACAAGGAGAAAGTCCACACTCCATGCTTATTTCTACATGTGAAATAAGCTTTGTGCATTAAAATGCAGTATTTGTATGTTCAATTTTATTTTTTCCAGCCAACACTCGTCTCAAATTTATATCTTTTACAGTATTACAAAAACAAGAACACAACTACATAGAATACTGGAAGTATGCCTCTTTAATTTTTGTTTTTTCTTTGTCATTGGTAGGACACTGTCTTACTTTGCCAAGTTTATGAAATGAACCTTGTCCTGCTGGTTCACTGCATGTTCCCAAATGAATAGAGTTACAGGACAAAAATGGAATTCCTGAATATGCCTCAATGCAAAAGAATACATCTCCTTTTTATATTCTTGTAATGAATTTTCCAAAAATAAAAGACAATGAACACAATTTTCTGAACAGTGAGAGGTTTGTATTGGACCTGCAATTTGAGCTATTGTATGGTTTTGTCACATTTTCCTGAGGTTTGTTACTTTTTAAACTGATTTGCATGTAGCATGTAAGTTACCCAGCTGTTCAGATGAATACATTACTTTTGGCTTTCAAACACAAAAAAAAGGAAGCAAGACTATGCCCTGTGTGTGTGTGGAGGGAAGGAAATGGGGAATAGACCAGATTATATACTATACTTTATATATAAAGGAAATATATTCATACAGGGAAAGAAAAAAAAAAAGGTGGAGGGGAATACATATGGCATATAAATGAGTAGTAAAACCCTTTCTGTACTGTGAAACTTTGGTAGAGATTACTATATCCTGGGAAATTGGGAAGGACATTGTAGGAAATGAAGAAAGACTCAGCTTCAATAGTTTTGCAAGCTGATATTGCTGACTAAAAGAAGACAGAAGATGAAGGTCTCCTAATGTATATTGAACAGTTCTTAGGCAGTGTTTAACACCAAGTTAAGAAGCAGTAACAACATCATAGAGCACTATCTGTTGCATTATTTCTCTGAAATACCTGCATAATTTTGCTAATCTGTTCCCAGAATTTACAAACTACTTGTAGAGTATTCCAAAAAATTCCTGAAAAAGTTTATTTTAAAAATTCAGACTGAATAATTTTTAGATTGTAACTGGTTTTCTAGCTGGTATCAAAGCCTCGTAGAGTCAGAGTCTTGTTTAGAACTGACATCTTTTCTGTATCGCAGAATCACAAAATAGTTGAGATAAGAGGGAACCTCTCGAGATTATCTAATCCAACTCTCTTCTCAAAGGTTCCTCAGGGCCATATCTAGTAGGATTTTTAGTATCTCTCTTCTTTTCTAAATAATCTAAATAATAATAATCTAATTTCTAAATAATCTTCTGTACTGTGGACTTTCAGTCCATCTCTGTCCTGTTATCTAGTCTGTATTTCATCAGTTTTTTGTAAGAATGTTATGGGAGACAATGCTGAAAACCATTCTGAAATCAAGATAAACAATGTCAGCTACTCTCCCATTGTCCACAGATCCAGTCACTTCATCACAGAAGGCTATTGGGTTGGTCAAGCACATAAATTCATAAATTCATGCTGACTACTCCCAATTTCCTTTTTTTTCTTCACATGTTTGGAAATGGCTTCCAGGAAGAATTCCTCTATCATCTTTTCAGGGATTTAGATGATGCTAACCAGCCTGCAGTTCTTCAGACCTTTCAAAGATAACCAAGTATGGCCTTGCAATGACACTGGCCAATTTCCTCAGTTCTTACGGGTGCATCCATTACGTCCCAAGGACTCATGTATGTACAGTTTGTTTAAGTCTCCCCTGACGTGATCATCCTTCACTGAGGGTAAGTCTTTCTTGCAACATGCTTTCTCACTGGTCTCAGGGGCCTCGAACTGTTGAAGGCAAGTTTTACCAGTAAAGACTGAAGTAAACGAAAGTTCTCCATGTACTTTTAGCAAAAATATGAAATAATTCTGTGAAACCTAGACAGGTTCAAGATTTCTACTATTGATTTCCATCTAACCCTCCCTTCCTCACCTGAAAAGCCTGGTTTTAAAGCCTCTGAAATTATGGGAAAGTTAATTCCGCAGTGAATTCATACCTCAGCAGTCCAGATAAACCTTTTGTATGACTGACTGTCTTTGGTTTTCTTGATCAGCAGTAATACTCTTTCAGTCTCCCTAGATATGGTACTGGCTATAAGATAATATAAGATAGACATTAGAGAAAGAATAAGCAATGAATATGAGCAGTACTTTAGAGTATGAGGCACTATTGTAAGCAGCTTTGATATATTAGCTTTAGTTAAGCTAAGCAGAAATTAGAGAACTCAGGGCCTTCCAAGGGTGAAAGATTAGTAAAAATAGTCCAAGTAGACATTATAGCTTTTCACTTATTCAGATGCTGACAAAATCTTAAAATCATAGTCATACTTGCATTAAGATAACACATAGGTTTCCACCTAAAGATGTCTCAATTGTTCTTAAAACTTCATTGCTGAATTTCAGTAAAATAGACAAAGTTCTCACCCTAATAGAAATGTCCTTGTTAGTGCTTTTATGAATTTTACTTTTGATAGCACATATATAAATTTCACATGCAGTAAAAGTTATTTGTTTCATTTTGTATCTATGTAATCTACATAAAATCATAATGATTTTGGTTTACATATATTGCCATAGCAAATTATTTGCCATGTGTATCTGTTATGCACTGTTTGTAATACACTTCTTGTTTAAGCTGTTCAAGTACAATTTTTTCATCTGTGACCATGAAAGTTTTTGGGCTATTCCACACATTCTGATGGATTCTTTGAATTACTGTGATTAATAACCCAACCTCTGACGAAGAGGAAACCAAGGTGAACCGCGCATAATACAGATTTGTCACCAGGACTTTTTGTTTTCTAATATTCACTTCGGGTCTAAAACTTCATTTTTGTCTTCACTCATGTGGTTTCAGCTTCTTATTTGAGCCTTTGACCTCAAATTAGTTGCCTCCAAAACCTTAAGGGAGGATGAAATTTTATCTAAAAACAGAAAAGGGCAAGAAAAAGTTTTTTCCAGACTGTGATTTCAAAAGTTTCCCTGTTTCTCACTGGGACAAAGTTGACCTTTTGAAGTTTTCAGTGAAGAAACAACCACAAATCCAAAATAAACACTACCTCAATAGCAACATACTCAACAGTAGTGTTATGCCTGTTGGCAGCTGAAACTGAAAATTCATTTCCTACAAACCAGTGTAGTGATTCTATTGTCAACAAGCAGGTTATTTTAGAGAGCCTTAAAGAGAAGGAGAAAGGATAGTGGGAATGGCAAAGAACTGGGCTAGAACAACCGTTTTGCATAGATCTCCGAAAGTGCAAATAAGGTTAGCAATTCTAGAAAAAGCATACAAAGAAATTATAGTGTCATCTTTGTTCTGAATAAATCAAGCATGGTTTCTCTGGTTATGCCTAAATGTTCTCAGCAATCTCTAGTCCTTTAGCCAAGGGATCAAGCAGAGAATGCTTTAGTTCTCTGCATACTGAGAGGACCTGGGTTGCAGAAGAAACTACATGGGGAGCAGAAAAAGAAAGAAAAGATGAAGATGGTATATAACTCGGCACATGGTTCTTATATGCAATCAAGATGTATCTGGGACGTGAAATTGATTTCCAAGTTTGTCCAATTTCTGAAAGACATTTCCAAGTTCCACAGTTTAGAATTAGCCTTGAGAAGAATACAGAAATGCAGAATTTCCAGGACATGCAAACATATCTGTAAGATGAATACTCCTAAAGAATAGGGGACTTTTTATTTTGTCTAGAGTCTTGAAAATATTATGATCATAAGCAAATATGGAACTAGAAAAAATGTCATAATTAAAAACAGTCACAGTAATGTAAACTCAAGAGATTTCCTTTCTTCGTTCCTTCCTTTTCTTTTTAGAAAAAAAAAGCAGGAACAAAGGAGTATTTGGAATTGTCAACCCAGCTACTCCAAGTAAAGGGAGAAAGGAACAATCATGACAGTCACACTAAGTCTAAAAATGAAAATTAATTTTTAAGTATAAGAGAGAGACAGAGAGAGAGAAATGAGGATTGGAGGTCTGGTGAGAGAACATGAGAGAAACAAGGAGGTATTCCAATTCCACCTTGCTCCAGAAGAAAAAGAGGGCTCCAAGAGGCTGCAGCTTTAATCAAAACAGATGATAGAATGGTTTGGTTTGGAAGGGACCTTAAAGACCATCCAGTCCTAACTCTCCTTCCATGGGCAGGGACACCTTCCACTAGACCAGGTTGCTCAGAGCCCCATCCAACCTGGCCTTGAACACTTCCAGGGAGGGGGCATCCACGACTTCTGTGGGCAAATTGTTGAAGTGTCTCACCACCCTCATCGTGAAGAATTTCTTCCTAATATCTGATCTAAATCTACCCTCTTTCAGTTTAAAATCATTACCTCTTGTCCTCTCACTACCTGCCTTTGTAAAAAGTCCATCTCCAGTATTAGAAGACTCCCCAGTTCAAACAATGCTTCAATTGTACATGTGTGGGCAGCAGAAGAGATAAGAGATAAGAAAATGAATATTAATTATAGACAAAGAAATAGAATTTCAGTTAACTCACTAAGGCTAATCTACCATTGAAAAAGATGAGGGGAGAGAACTTACAGGAGATACATACTATCTCCCGTAGAAGCTTTATCCAAGACTGTGGAGGCTTTTTAAGACTAGTTTTGTGGTTTTTCAAACTTTATTTACCATTTTGTAATCAATAGCGTCATCTTTTATTTTTCTAGAATAACTGTACATCATTTTCATCTTTACTTTTGCCTGGCAATGAACGCTTTAAGGGAGATCTGAGAGGAACAGAGTATTTTGTTCATATCTGAGAGGCAAATACATGGAGTTATGTTCAGGCATAGTCTTCTCAGTGGCTCCTCCTCCCAAAATGTCATTTGATAGTCTCAGGACTCAGGCCATATTTTCTCAGTGTGTTTCACAGCAAGTGACTTTGAGGACTAGTAATGCCTCAGGTAATGCCTAGCTCTTTTAATGCTGGGTTGTTAGAGAGAAATTCTTGTGACTAACTTAACTGGTACCTCTATTGCAAACTTCAGCTAGCAAACAAACAGCCTTTGTGTTCGGGAATGCCTACAAGCATCTCTGTAGTGGAAAAGGTAAAAGGCAGGAAAAAAGTGAAAAGCATAATAAGAAGAGAAGCAGCAGGACTGAAAGAATAAAAACTATAACACAGGACACTGGAAAAATATCCAAACTCAGACATTTGTAGCAAAAAAGATACAATGAATAAAATAATATTGGGAAGGCAAAGGAACTGAGAGGATCTTGACTTTCTCCATCTATCCTTGATCGCCTTTTTAGGATAAAGGAAAGAGCTGAGACAGTCTGGGCTTTATTAAAAACCTCATTCAATTTTCCTTTGTTAATTAAGAAAAATCAAGGAAGAGATACACAGACTCTATTTGATTAGACGTATTTATGTAACTTTGTGTCCTAACAGATTGCATTTCAAAGTAGTCCAAAGTCATGAGTGCTTTAAAGTAGTTCTCTTCTGATCTTTTAGATTCAATTATTCAGACTTCTTTTTCTGGAAAGGCTAACATCACATCACATGCAGAGACTGTCTCCTATTTGTCCAACACAGTTTATAAGACAAGGCTTTAACCCGGGACATTTAAGCAGTTGTACTCCATTTTTATGCAGCAGCCAGACACTCAAGCTGTCATCTTCATTAGCATCAATTCTCTTGTGTTCCCGAATCCCAACATCTTTTCCAACAGTATGTGCACCTCCCAGTGCTCTCCACAGATGAGCAACTTTTCATTAGATAAACAGGTAGATTAGTGCATTTAGGACTAGATTCTAGCCAATATCCTCTGTTCCCTTCAGTTCCTTCTCCATATTAAAATGTAAGTAGGTAATTCTCCCTCTGTATATAATGGGTGACCAAAGTATCATATAGAGAGACATACATGTCCTATCAGAAAAGTATATGAGCTCGCATAAAATGTAAAAGATCTATTTTCTACAGCCTAAATTTTAGAGTTGTGCCCAGCACTTACACCTGCTCCCTAATCCTCTTGCAACACCTCCTGTGTCATTATTATTAATTTCCCCAATTTCTCCACTCTTCATTACGAATTTGTTTCATGTTCTTTGGTGCCATTTATACTACTGTTGTGATTTTAGGAGGTCCAGTAGCTTAGGCTTGGGTAGATACTTTTCTCCCTCTAATCAGAAATATTATTGGCAATAAACTGCATTAAGACACAATAATTTATTTCTATTTCTGTACAAGTATATTTTCAAAGCAGTAGGTTTGAACTTTGACTTAGGTATGACTGAAGGCAGAATTTATCCTACAGGTATATTGGTTTTAACATTCAAAATCCTCTGTGATAGCTATGGCACATTTTTTCTGTACGAGGCACCTGTCTCATGTACCTGTGGGATTATTAATACTGAGTAAATTACTTCAGAATTGCAAAAGACACAGTGCTTTTTTCTCTTTCACTTTTACTGTATGAGTACCAGCCATGGGCTAACTTGGTTGTTATTAACCTTGTTCCTTTACTGTATAAAATGAAAATGAGAGGTAACAAAACCTTGCAACACCTTCCTGAGCCTGGCAACAAATATTATGCTGAGCTCTTTCTAGTGTAAATTAGCATAACTCTCTCTTTGTTTACTTAAACTTGCTGACATTTGTGCCTCCAGCTTTTTAATGTTCCAGAGGTGATTCTCAAAGCTGCAGTGTATCTCAGCTTTTACTGGTGCACCTGGGTTAAAGTCAATTAGAGAGGAGATACTCGGCAGCTCTTCAAATCAGACCTATGTATTAAAGCCTTTCAAGAGATGTATCCTTTCATCTGAAGGCTGGATTGAAATATAAATATTTAATTTAGGGTCATTTTTTCATTCTGGCAGGTATAGTTCTTTTTCCTTTTTGTGGAAATGCAAATCCAGTCACTTGGGGTTCATGCACAATATTTTGTTCAGTCTGAAATATAATACTTTATTTTGGCATTCTTGAAATAAAAGGCAAGAGAAGCCACATTTTAGGTAAGCAAAATATACCCTGATTTTACATTTGTATCTAATAACTTAGTGCTCAAGGGACTCACATACAGGTGTGGAAAGCACAGTGTCAAGACCTTTCTTGGTGTAGGGATCTGACCACTTACAGCACAAAGAGGTTACTAAAGCAATCTCAAATATTTTGGTAGAGTTAGCTCTCCCTCAGTCTTTTCTGTCATACCCATGATATTCTGCACAGAGTATTTAAATATTCATCGGCTAGGAGAAAAGCATAAAAATGACTACACGGCCTGCTTTTTCAGGTGTTCTTCTGGGCAGGATACATTAATTCAAATCCCTGCTCTGAGTTAGTCAAAAATAGAACTGTGATTTCGCAGTGTTCCATCACCTCACTAGTGGGGAAAAGCAACTTTAACTATCTGGATTTTATGACAAATGCTTATAAGCTGTCTTTACATTTCAGAATGCTCTGTTATTCCTATTTGGGACATTAATAATTCGGTAGATGTGTCTCTGAGGTGTGTTTCCCAGTGAATGACTGATTTGTTGACAATGTGATATTCAGCTATACTGGATATCTATTACAAAACACACATACTGAAAAGAAAAGATCAGCCAATGAGGAAGCTACCTCCATTTACCAGACAGCATCAGAACTTGAGAACTCTGAATGTTTCTCACTCTAGTCAATTAGTACTATAGTTTTCTTTTTATTTTTTCCCTTTACATGATATTTTAAAGAAATATCAGGAAGAAAAAGATCTCATTATCACATCCAACCCTGATTCCATTTCAAAGGAAGAGATTATTCCAAAACTATCTGCAGAGAAGGTCTGAAGTGGTGTTTGAAGAACACAGCTTGAAGTAAACTCCCAAGGCATGTGTTTTTTGGCAGTTTGACTAATGCTTCTACACAATTCAAGGAAATTGTCTGCGTTTGTGTTCATGCTGCACCTAGTGCAACAGAGATATGTTGCTACAGTGGATTGCATTCTGTAGTCTCTGAGACAATGGAAATATGCTATGGCAGTTGATGGAAAAAACAACTTTGAAACATCAATACTAAAAGCACCAGAAAATGAGGAAAGACAACAATACCTGGAAGATATTCTGCTTTACCAGAATTAGTGGTCTTCATCAGTAGGAATGTTACAGAGCCTTGCAGCTTTCTGAAGTCAAGCCTTTCTTGTAACAAAAAGGAAGAATGAGTATCTCTTTTGGAGCAATTAATTAATTTCTCTGACAAGAAATGGTTTAAATATTTTGGGAAGAATAGCAAAGGACTGTTGCACAGGTCCTTAAGTACCCTACTTCCGTAGCCATCATCACCTACTGCATGAAAGAGGACACCCAGATGAGGATGTTCATTTCCACTGTGCCAGAAGACCTCATCTTTGCTCTTCCTGACTGGCTGCTAGAGAGAGTTTTTATTTTCTGTTTTCTTTCCCCTTTTTTAAAAAAAAACTTTCCTTTTTATCCCTTTTACCTTTTTTTCCTTTCCTCCTTCCTCCTTCCTTCCATCTCTAGTTGTCTCCCCACCAATACCCCCCGCGCCTTTGTAACTTTCACCATTAACAATCCATGTGTGCTAATACATCTCTGTGCTGATTAATCTGTCCCAACAACCTTTGTGCAAAACGACCTATGATTAGGATAGCAAAAGTGGCAAAGAGATAGAATATGGTAGATGAGAGATACTAAAACCAATTTTGAACAGTAATGGAGAAAAAGCTGCAGACATAATATCACAGAATGTTAGGGGTTGGAAGGGACCTCTGGAGATTGTCTAGAACAACCCCCCTGCTAAAGCACAATCCCCTAGAGCAGGCTGCACAGGAACACGTCCAGGTGGGTTTTGAATATTTCCAGAGAAGGAGAATCCAGAACCTCTCTGGGCAGCCTGTTCCAGTGCTCTGTTACCCTTATAATAAAGTTCTTCCTCATGCTCAGGTGGAACTTCCTGTGCTCCAGTTTGTACCCATTGCCCCTTGTCCTGTTGCTGGGCACCACTGAAAAAAGTCTGACCCAATCCTCTTGACACCCACCCTTCAGATATTGATAAACATTGATGAGATCCCCTCTCAGTCTTCTCTTCTCCAGGCTCAATAGACCCAGGTCTCTCAGC
>VZSC01004049.1:1045491-1136816 GCA_013398225.1 Steatornis caripensis
CTGGGGAACACCGCTGGTCACAGGCTTCAAACTAGCAATGGAAGAACAGTGATGAACTTTCAGAAGAGAAGATTCAGAAACCAGAAAAAAAGAAACTAAAGTCTGAAAACATATTCCAGAGGTAAAGGCAGTATTAGAAATCTTGATATTGTGAAGACAACAGAAAAAGGTACTAAGTATTAATGCCCAACTCTTTCCCTTAATAACGCATTTGATTATTTTCTTCACTACCAATGTGCACTGCTCTTTTTTGACAAATTTATTAAATGAAGCCTGAAGAAAGGGTCTGGTACTTATCTATTTGATCACTAACACAAAACCACCTATAGGTGATCTCCCTTTTTCCACCTAAATTTCGTATCTTTTGCTATCCATCTGAATGATTGTAAATAAAGAAGAAATAAAGCAAGCTTGATATTTTATGTTTCATTTTCTTTTTGCAGGTTTCAGATTTGAGTCTAAAGCTCAAAGTCTGAAAGAAGGATAGCACAGATTTTCTATTTTCCTATTCATAAGCAGAAGAATTGGGTATTTCTGAAGCACATGAAGCAAATAAAAGTCTTTTTTATTACTATTCATAACTAAAATTCTGGTCTATCTTTATTCTTACTGTAGATTTTACAGAAAACTATGCATCTGAGTCAGCACCTCAAAGTAAAACTCATTTCCAATTCATGACATCTCTTTTTCCTCCAATTACTTAGCTTCATTTCCTTCTTGTTTCATTTTTTCCCTTTTGACTCTCACTCACTCAGATGAAATTGCTACACAGTGCAATTCTCCATTTGAGGGAGATATATCATATACTTGAGTAGGCTTTAGTTTAACTAGACTTTCTTCTTTGTTTTTTCAAACTACTGTAATCACATAGCCTTGACACATAGAGCTAGAGTGTAGGAAGGAGAAAGACTCTATGGGAAGAATGCCCATTTGTGTGTTTTATTATGCCTGTTGCATTCATATGTTCGAATAGTCATTTTTCACTCTTCCTTTCCATACTGTTGTGTTGATGGTCTCTCAGGTTTCTAAATTTATCTCTTTCATATTTTTTGCACTCTTCAGCTTTCCTCAAAGCTTGCTTCTATTTATTCTAGCTCCTCTACTTCTCTTTCTTCTCCATACTGTATATATTTTTGCTGCTCTATTGTATTATCAGCTGTCATTGCCAAAATTTGAGTTATTTTCAGTAATATTAGTGTGTGAGGAGATGTCAGATGTATGATTTTGTGTGCACTTCCTCTTTAAAGCTCAAGGTACTGAATATTCTTGAATAGAAAGAATTTCCAGAGAGGATCCTATAAAGCATCTGACAGAAGTGCTAATATATTCATTAAAAATTCATCCCAATCTGTAAATATATTTCTAATCACTGCCTTTGCAGTGGATTTTCTTGGCACACGTCCTGCATTTGCCTAGAAACACATTGGCACTTCCAGTGCAGCAAGGTTTCAGCATATGCCTTGAGAGGTAGTTTTGTGAATCATCCACCCACAGTAGTACAGAGGAAAAAGATCCTCATCCAGGCCTATGGGGAGGGAGAAATTTTTTCATTATTTTCCCAAACAAGTGTCTTTGTCTTAATGATGGAAGAGCAAAAGGAGGCTCACTTGCAGGTGCAGGAAATTACTAACAGAGCTTGCTCATGGTCCTCCACTGTATTTGATGCCTGGACATTGCTGCAGCCTCTGCGACCTATGATACTACCGAGCTCCAGCAGGTTAGGAAAAATTGAATAACTTGTTTACTCACAAAGCAAGGACAGAAAAGAAGTGTGTCCTGGCTGTTACATATACTATTTTCCACAATAATTGTGGTTGTTTTTTTAAAGACGTCTTTGCAGAAAGAGAAATGGTAGGTATAGCAGTAAGTCTGCTATTAAAAATAATGTGCTCAATGCACTAGAGCACTTATTCAAAAATAGCTCATACATAGAAAAATATACCCCCTGTAGCATTACCAAGATCATTGAGAGTTAAGATGATCTGAACAAACGTGGATTTTTCAACTGAAAGCTTAGTGTTAAACGTCAAGTACTTCTGAAGTTTCCCTTGAATTCAAGCAAGTTAGATCATTGCAACTTCCTTCTCTTAGTGGGTTGCTTCCCTCCAGTGACATCCAGACATTATTTAATATTACCTGACTGAGTGACATGATAACAACTGTATAAAAGTGTAGTGTCTCTGGGTCAGATTCTTCAGTGAAATCAAGACAGCATGCTGAATTCACCTTAATTGAGAACATGACCAGGGATCCTAAAGTACAATTCTTACTGCAAAATGGATATGTCAAACGGAGAGTGTCCAGCTGCTCAGAGGGGAACATTTTCCAAATAGAGGGTGTCCAAAAGATTGAGAAAGGCTCTCATTTGTAACTCAGACAGAATTAACTGGCAGATTTTGAAGATGTTTTTGTGGGCTTTTTGATTTGCAGACAGCAAAAGCAAAGATCTAACCTCAAAGAACAATATAGCCAGTAATGAACCCGAAGGTAATAAAAAATTATCTATCTGAGTAATCATGCAGTAGGGAGCAAGAAGCTAAGTGCAATTTTAGCATTGGTACAGTATATTAATAAATACTTGTTCAGAGTAGTTCCATACTCCATTCTTGATCAAAGAAAACTTACTTTGTTGGTTTTCAGTTGTGATGGAAATGCCTTAAGTGAAAAACATCTGAAAGTTTTTCAGCAGATCTATGGAATAAATACATTCTCTCAGACCACAATCATACCTGTGTTGATTCTTCAAGGCTAAAAGGAGTAAAACTAAAAATACCTTTACATTGGTCAGCAGCTCCAATTACCTAGAGGGAGCAGAGCTGAGCTAGGCAGTGCTATTTTTACATAGTCACTTTTCACAGAAGTACAGCAGTTCAAATATAAAGATGACACAGTCATAGCAATGTGAAGAGTGGACAACTAATATCACCAGAACTCTTTGAGTGGGGCTTTGCTTGGGTAAGAAGTGAGCACATACCCAGAAGCAAGCTGAGGATCTGTGTCCAAAGGAATGGTGCTTCCAGCAGGAGCAGAAGGTGCCCGAAGACAGGCGAACTGACCTTCTCCCTGCACTCTAGGTGCAGAATTCCCATTAATAGTTAACAGCAACAATACACAGGCAACAAGGTGAGAACAACTCCTTATACAAGAGTTCAAGAAAGCAATTAAATCTGAATTCCCAAAGAACAGTTTTGGCAACCTTACAATTAGTTCAGATGTGAATATCCCCCTTCCCCGGCGTGTTTACACCTACAAACAGACACACAGCAGAGGCAATAACTGTGGACCTGATTCTGTAAGAGTTCATCTAGCAAGACTGAGGTATTTATATCTTCCTTGCACACCTGTATACAGTGCTCTGTAAATGGTTCTGCAAATATCGTATTCCATATGTTTTATTATACATGTTACTGTATTTAATACAGAGATCAATTGCCCTGAGGATAAAGTGGCTTCCATCATCTGGATATGTTTATTTTTGAAAGCTTTTAGCACCTTCATGGCTGCATGATAAGTTTAGACTATTACAGTATATTCTAAGTGTAAACTGTGATTTGGAATCAAAGTACAGATTCATTGTGCTCGTTAATCTTTTTTTTTCTTGAAAATGCCGACCAACTATTTAACAACCCACACTGCATTGTAATATATATAAATTTGTCTTGTGGTTATAATAAATAACATTTCTCAGGATCACACGGAGTGTCTTACTATTCTTCAACTGTGTGGTCAAAATTGAGCTGTAAGAGTTTTGGTAGTCCACATCTAACAAAGCGCTGCTATTATTTATACCGTTTTGTCGGTCAGTTTGTTGATTACTGCAGATGTATGTATGTACATTTATATATGAATACGTATACATAAATAAAAGCAGACAAAGACAACATATGTTGATATGCGCCAAAGAACGCCCGCTACCCATAAAGGACCACCCGTAAAACTGAAGAGTATAATTTAAGTGCCTGACTTCAATTTGGATTTCTATTTTCCTTAACATTGTTTTCATGAACTTGTAACCTCAGTTACTTACAAAGCCTCAGAAGAAGTCAGAACTCACTGATAATTCAGTATCTTCCTTGTATAGAGGATATCAAGAAGAGATAGTTACAGGAACTGATTTTGCCATCAGTAAGACGGAAGTATTTCATCCCATTTTCCACTCAAAATGTTGACCTTCCATACTGAGAGATTTTGGTCAAAATTGGTCCTGCTTTCAGAACTTAAGAGGCCTCTAGTTTGGTGATCTGGAGAGCCAGGAGATGAGTAGGTATGCTTAGAGTAGTATTATGACTGAAAAGTCCACATCTACACAGAGAAAATGTCTATTTTCTACAGCAGCCTTAGGATCTGCATGTAGTAAACACAACTGGATTGCAGAAAGGAACAATCTCTTTCTTCCCAGCTCACGTGGCTTTCTCCACAGATTGTATAACTATGTATTCTATAAGATTATGCATAAAAGCTTGGTCCTATGGGTACAAATAAGGATAACAGGACCTAAAACCAGAATTGAATTGCATCAGAAATTAATGTAACATGCATGTTTCATAGCTGTCAAGAAGAAGATAACTGACTCTTTGACTTGATGTAGAGCACAAAAACAAATACGAGACGATTATATTAACGCATGAAAATGATGTTTTCATTAATTCATGCAGTACATGCTTTCACTAGGTTATACAAAACAGTTTGAAGTTCGAAATTGCCTTTTCTTAAGATGTACACTGAAGAAGGAAAAGACAGATTACACTTGATTTAGGTACACTACAATTAGAAATGTGTGAATATAATTTTTACTATTGGTAAAAACAGTGCAAATATATTAAAATGTAGTACATACATTATGCATTTTGCTGGTTTTCTGTCACACAAGAAACAACGTACCATAAAATAACATGATATGTTTCAATTTCAAAAGTACTGTGCTTTTGGTTTTGATTTAACAAGAAAGCTGGGGGAAAAAAACAGTAATAGCTCTTTCTGTTTCCAAAAAACTCTCAAATTTCAGAACAAAAATTAATATCCAGAAATTCAACTTGTGTTCTGTGAGCTTAAAAATCTTAAAAATAAATATTCTCTTTTTCTCCAGTGGTTCACTGAGCCTTGCCCAGGTTCAGCTGGTAATGAAATATTGCCATGACAGAGAAGTTAAAGGGAGTATAGTTATGAAGAATTTTGTAAATATGAGTGGAACCCCCCCCCAAAACTTCCATGATTACTGATATATATGCTTTTACTTTTAACATTTCTTTGTCTTCTCATCTTTTCTGTTTGTTTTCCTTGAATATTCAGCAGTAATGTTTGTTGACGGCACTGTTAATCTAAAGAGATATTTATGGAGAATTTTACCATATGGAAACTGAACTGTGAGATATAACTGGAATGTGATACTGGAAAACTCACTCTAAAAATTACAAGGACCTGATCATTTTTTTCAGCTTATAACTTTCCAGAACTTAAAATATGTTTTCCTGGGAAATTCTAAGTTTTCATCATATGACAAATTACCTTACTTTTTCTACACCAGCTTCAACTCTTATCATGTTTTGACTGAGATACGGGAAGATCTTCCCACGTCAGGCTGCAGTTGTAACTTTGCTATGAGCCCTGAGCAAACTGTAAGAATGTGAGTAATCACTGGAAATGAAAATCTTTGCTTGCTGTCTCCTTCCCTCTTCCTGCAGACCATCTTTCTCCAGGAGCACCAAAGGAAGCGGGAGAAGGCAAGTGTAGGAGGCCCTGTCTACCCTGCTGTCAATGCACAATGGAAAGGAGAACAGCAGCTGTGTGAAGGCTACTTTATTTTTGTTGTAGATGATAGAAAGCAAATGCAGTCTTAATCCATTGTACCAAAAAACAAGGTAAGCGGCAATGTCATTCATTGAGAGCAGGATCTCCTAAAATAACAGTTACGTACATTTTTCACTCTGATTTGCTGTTTGAAATAGGAGGGACTTCTAGCGAACAAGTAGTGGAGGAGTGGAGCCAAGGCAGATTGTCCTAAACTTCAACAGCCTTGCAATCCAGGACTTAGGTGTAGGCTACCTGCACTTTGCAGGCTGTAGAGATTTAAATAAATACTGTGAGCAGTTAATGTTTGGGAAGATTTTCTGTAGTTAAAAAAACATATTTCCTTGTGTTAAAGAAGTACGATACAATCCTTTACTATGCTGGCACCAATGTTTAATTCCATTCTCTTCACCAGAAAATACAACAGAGTTCACTAGGTCTTGTCTAAGGGATGAGGAAGGGAAAATACATTCACAGTACGTAGTCTCGTGAAACACAAAGACGACATCAAGAGAGCAATCAAGATGATATGGATGCTATTTATACCTAAAAAAAGAACATCCACAAACAAGAGAGGTATTGAAAACATTGAGCCTGGAGCATTCTTAGGGTACCCTAGAACTGTGTGAAAGGCATGCTTTTGCCTTAAATAGGAGAGAAAGTATTGAAAAACTGTGAATAGTCTCTATATATAACAAAGGTCACTGCTTTTTAAAAGGTCACTTCAGACAAAACTTAAGTTCTCCTGAAGCCTTTCCTCTGGACCATAACCTAAGACAATAACACAGAGTACTCCTACAAGTTGTGTGTTTATGTCATTAGCTTTAGCACACTAGGTGTCCTAGGGCTATTCAAAGTAATAATAGTTCCGTCACTTTATAATATGGCAGACAAACAGTGGCATACATAGCCTAAGATCAGTCAATGGTGAACATTTACATGACCTATTACGCATATAACAAGATACTTAAACATTCAATTGTCTATTAGCCTGTGCAATGTGCAATTCTACATGGAGAGAGACAATATCCTTTGTTTACATTTGAACATGCATTATTATTGCTGTCCGCTTAAGTGCTCATAATCGAACATGTTAGATTTTTATGGTCAGAAAAATAAAAAAGTGTGGTTTTAAAGCACATAATTTTAACACAATTATTGTATTGGATCAGATTCTGAGATGGAAAGAGGAAAACAATAAATTCCTTTGGTACTTAGGAGACATTAATGTTCAGCTCTTGCTGATCTGGTACTGAATCTGTCTTGGATTGCTTGGAAAATTGTCTTCTCCACAAGCTTTTTGTTACAGGCCTGTAAAGCGATCCCAATGATCTGGTCAAGCCCTGAAGCACCTGTAAAGCTTTATAAAAAAATTAATTGAGGATTCACTACCCTTGGAATTTACTACAAGTGGAACTTAACAGCTCAGCCAAATTCTCTCCCATACGTCAATAAACTACTGTGGCATGTAGTGCTTCTGTCTTGGCTTCTCCTCAGTTATTATTTCTGTGTCATCTCAATTAGCTGCTACAGGATATTATTAATTTAATTCCCACCTAATCCCCTTTCCCTTTTTCCCTTTCCTGTGTCAGCAGCATTTCAATACGTAATCTTTTGCTGTGTGCACTTGTTTGTTTCATGTATTTCAGCACACTTTCTATTGGCCACTTACCATTCTATCCTACTCTGCATGATGTGTTAACACTAAGTCCATAATTCACTAGAGATCTTTCACAGAACTGCAATGGCTGGCTTGCTCTTTCTTGCGCTCTCTCTCCCTCTTTCTCTTGCCATCTGTCTCACGCATTAGAAAAATCCTGTATTTCCAGTTTTAAGTAATCTAGAAATGTATATTAGGAGCCAGGAAACTCTGGTGTGATATTACTTTTGCTGCTGCCTTGCTGTGTGGTCGCTTTATTGGCCTCCTAGGTCTGTATCTTGGGACAAGAAAGGACAGACCCACTGAGTTCCACTAAGTGACCACGTATTTCCTTCTAGCCCATGGGGCAGGAGGGAAGTTACAAAAGCATGAAACCTCATGCAAGCATGAGCTGTTGTCATGGTCCTGTGCAAGAACCAAGTGTAAATATACACTTATCTTTATATACATAATATTCCTCACCCCATCTACTTGCAACAGTAGCTAAAGGTACTCTTTACTCTTCCTATTACAGCTTAATCAGTAGTTTGGAAATAATATGAGAATACATATTCACCACATTGCTCTCACTGCACTTCAGCCCAATTCTAATTCCTGAGTGCAGGCAGCTGCAGCATAGTTCAGGTTGGGACACGTACAGAGGCTCACCTAGCAGGAGGCAGTTACTACTTGTGCTTATGTTCTGCAGGACAAAGAAACAATATTGTAGGGAGGAACTGGGTATTTTCATCCCCTCCTCCCCCCTTCCTCCCCAGTATGCCATCTAACTTAGGCAGACCTCAAATCAGTGTAAACACAGAACTCCAGTTTATTATCAGAAACAGTGGTGAATTATGGTTGACATGTTTGTTAAATTAGACAATTCTTTGTGGCACTATCAAAGTCTGAAGTGCCTGAAGGCCAGTTCAAATACTGTTAGTATAGTCTAAACTGAAACATATTTTCTATGGAAAGAAAATACTTCTCTTAAAGAGAAAAACCTCTACATTTTCTTAAAAGAAACAAGCTTCTTTTACTGTATCTAATGCAGCAAGTTTTTAAGAAACTTCTCAGTATTGAGGCTATAACATTTTATTTCCACGGGGAAGTTAAAGAGCTTGTTTAAAGTAAGTATTTTGAGAGAGACAGAAACAAGACCATTATTTTTCTGCTTGATCCTGCATTTACTACCAAACAAAATGTTTATTCCTGTGAATAGTCCTAGGAATTTTAGTTTTCTACCACTTCTATATGAATTGTTCTTCACTTCACTTTTGTTTTTTTAATATAAGAATTAATTTCAGTGGGACTGCTGGCACCACTAACCAGTACATTTGCTATTAAATCTTTGCAAGGTAGTCAATAAGCACAAGCTTGATACCTGGTACAATTGAAATAGCCAATAAATGCTATTAAAAATTACAAAAATGGTTGTCTACTAGATTTGTATTGGATTTTGACTATAGTCCAATAATAGCAAAATATTGGTGTGCTTGACTTTCCTACAACAAAAATATTTATCTCAGGGAAAGGACTCTGGTATTTAAATTCCTGCTGTTCACCCTGGAATTCAGTACAGTATGTCTGTTCATCAATAACATTTTTATATTTCTTGATGTTGTCATGACAATCCATATTTGGAGTCTAAACCTATTCTCTCAACTTCTCCGCCTTGCTCTGATCTTTGCACTGATCTACTCTTTTTTTTTTTTTGCATTTACATTTTGCTTCACACAAAAGCAGAAGAGGCAATAGCAATTACTGTCTGAAACTACTGCCTAAAAAGGCAGCAGCAATTACAAAAAAGGTAGCGTCTTGAAAAATGAAAACTGTAGATACTTAAATTTTGGCTAAGGATTTCTGCCTGAATACAGAACACAAGATTTGTCCCAGATTAAGCATTATTTCAGTATCTTCAGCTACAACATGTAGCAAAGATGTTAGTTACTGCACATTTCTTCATAGACACGAAAAAAGAAATTTCTGGTACATTTTGCTATGCCTTTATATTTTCTTGAATGGCCAAAAGGCAATGACCATGGTCTCGCTTTTAAAAACAAGCAGTGCATCAAACGCAGCAAATAATAACCCTTTCCAACTGAAAGGTAAACCTTGGCAGGGAAACTAACACCTATGAACATGATTTTGGTATATGGATATGGGAGGCTAATAATTTCAAGACACAATCAAGATTCTGTAATTATTTAATGTTGCCTTCCTCTTTCCTAAAAGTAATCTAGGACTCCACTGTTAATATAAATCCAAATAACTTTTAAATTTTTCTTCAAAAATATCCTAAACTAACCAGAAAAATACCTTGAATTTTAAGCAAAAAGCCCTTACAATTCCGAAGTTCTTATTAAACTTAACTCAGGAACACTGACACAATCAACAAATAGTAGCAAATTCAAAAGCTTTGTTGAACACTAAATGAAGTAGCCTAGGAAATCCTGTCAAAATGTTTTATTGTCTAGTTGTTTTTGAGAGCAGTGATTGTAGAAGCAATCCTCAAATGAAAACACTTTTTATGAGAAAGACTCATAGTTTTCTGTAATTAGAAAAAAATTCTCTTAGTTCATCTGCAGAGGGATTAAAAAAAAAGACAGGAAAGAAGATCTCAATATTAAATAACAGAGAAATAATAGTGACCAATGAGACAGAAAGTATATAGTCATTAAGCAGAAACTCTGGTCATAACAAGATTTCCTTCCAAAGATAATTTTGAAAAAATATACAGCATAAAGGTCTCTCACCTCCTTCCCTTCCCTTCCCTTCCCTTCCCTTCCCTTCCCTTCCCTTGCACAAAAGGATCCACAAAAAAGAATCCTTTCTTTCTCATGATAAAGTCAAAATACACTATATTTTGAATGACAACATTTGAAATCCTCAAATGCTCTAAGTACTGCTTACTGTAGGAGTTTAAACAAAATGCCTAAGGCAAATCAATATTCTCCTGCCTTATTCTGTCATACTTAGGCCTTTCGTGATTTGGCAGTTTAATATTGCTGTATCTGAGCCAGTGGTGAAATCTGTGAGACTATATATGGCTAAGAGGCTCCCACACATGTGATTACCTGCACTTAAAACCAAAACTCAGAAAAAAGCCACCATAACACAATTCACAAAACATTTTGTTCTCAGGCTTAAACTGAGTAAGAAACCCACATGCCCTGATTTATTACAAAGAAGATCTCAGGAAGCATTTGAAAGGCTAGTTCTCGAGCTGTAAACATCCATTCTGAATTTAACCGCAGGTACGTCCACTTTCATATATTCTGTCAATACATGCATTATTGATTGCATTCATTACTGAGCAATGGCTTGTATCTCCAGTACAAAACAGATCCCTTAAAATTTTCATGAAACAAAAATATCTCAGCCACTGCTTTAGAGAAAAATGTGACTATATCATTTTAACCATCTCTATCTCTAGTTTAGTGACTTCATTTGGATTTTTGGGGCTTTTTCTCTGGAAAATAAGAGATACGAAAAGGATGAAGGCTCTCTAACAGGGACTGCCAAGAAAATCAACTGTCCTACTCTGCTAAGTATGAAAGTTAAATTCCTCTTTAACTCTCTGCCCTTCAGTTTGCTTCTGTGCATATCTGCCTCTGTACACTTGGGGAAGGCATCCACATCTCCAGGGCTGTTAATAGTGTTGCCAGATAGAAATGCTGTTCCTGGAACAGCTTGTCACAGACCAACAGGCTGTAACAACAGGCTGAGGCAATGATGGTGAATAATAGCAAAAGTGGTGAGTGAGTTCCTGACTGAGACAGCCTGTTGCTCTGTTTGCCTAAGGGATTTTCCCAGTGATATTAGCTCTGACTGTTAGAAGCCCAATTATAGCAGCTAAAGAAAAGTGGAACATGTCTGTCTTCAATGGGAGCAATTGAGACTGTGAAGTGAAGTAAAATAAAGCAGCCTCTGCTTCATAGCACATAAAGTTCCTGTAAACCTGGTTACAAGGGCCAACAGAGAGAGGGAATGGGCTTGAGGATGGGTCAGATATTAGAGAAGAGCTGAACTGCAGACAGATTGGTAATGGAGGTTTGGACAAAACTCCTCTAACTCTCAACCAACTGGACTTCAAGAAAGAAGGTAACAAAGATATATTTTGCCTTATCCCACATAGCTGAAGCTGTGCATAGGAAGATGTCACAAGTTAGGCTGGCTGGACTCAGTAGTACAATGGGCTGTCGAAGATGGGCTCCTAGTTACAGCTGGTTTGAATTAGCATAGATCCAGAGAAAAAACTGTGGGCCCTGATCACAGGAACCATGATTAATTTAGGGAGATCCATTTCCTGCAGCAACCCAGGTGGAAATTGCTCTGTTGTAGAAACAAATTTCCACACTGCAGCAATCAAGAACTTCAGTCAATTGTCTTGTGACAACTCTTTACAGATAAAATTAAACCACTTTTTCCATCACTCCATTACATATTTCAAATGTCATGAAGCTGAATACTTCAGGCTTTTTCCCCAGAGACTCTACTGAATGGGAAAAACTGAACAGAAAAAATGTCCATGAAAAGATATATCCTAGATAAAAAAGGGATGGATCAGGTTAAGGCACCTTATGCTGTTCCATAGATCTATGCAGGAGTTTGGTACAAAGAAAGGGAGATGAAAAATGAGGAAGTAATTACTGGCTTTATCAATGCTTCATTGTACACAGATACCAGAGATCTTATGAGGTCCTGATAGAACTGGTAGTGACTCCTTATTTTCATCTCCCTTATCTGTCAAGCGACAAATTCCAAATGAAAATCCCACACCAAAAGCAGAACTTGGGCAAGCACAGATGCTTGTTTTCAACATAGCTGTCTTTTGTTGCTCTGAAGTTTTTATGGCTTATTATGGACTTTCCAACAGCTGGTTTAATTACCTGCTTCCACCTACTCCTCTCCTTACAGAACGTTAGTTATCTCAGATAAGAAACGCAAAAGAATTAATCATCCATTGTTTTAAACAACACACAAACATGGAACAACATCTGCCTTCATTTGCTCCAACTGCACATCATGCTCACCTTCATGATATACTTCTCAACACATTTTTTCTTTTTTAACAAGACAAGTTTAAAAAAATACATTAGCAGTGGCAAAAGAGCTTGAGAGGCTCCAAAGTTCTGGAGTTTTGTGGGCATCACAGATAAGAAAAAGCACACTCTTGTTCTGAAAAGCTGAGGCAAGTTGAAATCAGTCCTTAAAATCCTTGAGATGCATTGTACAGATACCACTTTCATCTGATTTCACCTCTCACTCAGAGTGTTTCAGAAATCTTTTTGTCTTCCCCTAGTCATTCTTTAAAAAAAAAAAAAATGACAGAGGAAGAAGAGAAAGAAAGATTTAAAAATTAAAATACAATAGGGAGAAAACCTTTCTTTAGTTGTAAGAACACACACTTCATAATGAGAAAAGATTGAGATTCCTGAGTCACACATGGTTGTTGTAGTTTCTGCTGCAGCTGCTTGTCTTATCCCTGTTTCAGATATCTCTGTGCTTTATTTAGGTATGTTGAAGTTGCTTAACCTCAGGGGTCTACAGCCCGGCTTAACAAGAAAAGGTGAAATTGATACCAGTTGATAAATCTGACTATAAACTACAGGTCTCCAGTAACTCCTGCACAAACACATCAGCTGAGCCATATGTACACTGGGATGAGGAACCTCCAAAGTTTGAATGAGTTCCCTAGAGAGGGTCAACAGCCACTGCTGCTGTGCCAAGGTTAGCCATGCCCTCCTATGAACCAGACTCCTACATTAATCTAACCGTTACACCATACACTACCTGTTAGGTATCACACATGCATCTGGATGTCAGGGAGAACTGAGGAAGAGAATTACAAGCTTGCCCCTGCACACCCACAGTAGTGTCTTGTGTCATATTTTCTCAGCCTTCACAAACAGGAACAGTGACAAACACAAAACTTTACCTAGAATAATGACCTTTCTGATGTCAAAATTAAAACAACCTTGAAGCATTTGGTGACTTTATTTGATATTAATTACATCTAAGAAAAAGGAAGAACTTGAGTAGTTAAAACATGAAAAGTCACACTCAGAATTCAACTGTACTATTTGAAATTTTCACACAGATCCATACATCAAATCTTTATATTTAATTCTTTGCATCAGCCTTCAGTTTTAAAAAATATTTTCAAAACACAAAGGAAGGAATAAATATGCTAAGTAATGCTCTTGCTCAGATAAGCTAATTGGCTGAATAGCATCACTTTTAGCCTGTGGTAAGAGAATGCAAGATGTAAAACAAAAGTAGAAGCTCTGAAAAAATAAATGAATGAAAAGAAAGAATGTGAAAAAGTTAAGATATGGAGATATGAAGCTAAACTCTGTACAAGCAGTGGAATATTATTTTCCAGCAGTTTTGTCAAAACAGAGCTAGATTTTATGAAGATAAAAGTTTTACAGTTTTCAAGTTTTTTTCTAAACTGAGTTTCTACTTCTGGAGATAAGAGCCAGTCAGCTTCTATGTTCCCTGTCATAACTTCCCAGGCCACATTTGAAAACATTGCCCTTGTAGACACAGGACTAAATCCTATACCCTTTGCAGATCAAGAAAGTAATCCCATCTATTTCTATGAGTTACAGATGTGGCCATAATTCTAATTTTTTTCCATATTTGTTAGCCCTTATTGCACATGACATTTTGCTTTGGATTACACTTTCTCTCATAGACTGTACCCAATAATATGCAAAGGAATCCCAGACTTGTCAGGATGGAAAAAGAGATTCATACTGCACTAATCTTTTAATTCCGCCTTTTTCCAAGTTCAGTGTTTGAGATTCTTTCATCATAATTTTTATTCATGCCTGAAACTAAACATCATTTATTGTTGAATTATGGTTCCTCACCCAAACTGTTCTTTTCCACTGAATTCTGAGAGCTTGCATGTGGGTGTGTTTTGGAGTTGTGATGAAAACTGTGTTGATAAGGTAGAGATGTTTTAGTTAGTTACTGTTGAGCAGTGCTTACACAGAGCCAAGGTCTTTGCTCCTCACACTGCCCCACCAGTGAGTAGGCTGAGGGTTCACAAGAAGTTGGGAGGGGACACAGCTGGGACAGCAGACCCCAACTGACTGAAGGGATATCCCCTAACATACGACATTGTGCTCAGCAATAAAAGCTGCAGGAAGAAGAAAGAAAGGGGGGACATTCAGAGTGATGGCATCTGTCTTCTCAAGTAACTGTTAGGCATGATGGAGCCCTGCTTTCCTGTAGATGGCTGAAAATTTTTGCCTGCCAGGGGGAAGTAGTGAATGAATTCCTTGTTTTGCTTTGCTTGTCACACAGCTTTTGCTTTACCTGTTAAACTGTCTTTATCTCAACCCATGAGTTTTTTCACTTTTACCACTCTGATTCTCTTCCCTATCCCAGTGAGGACGAGTGAGTGAGTAGCTGGGTGACGCTTAGCTTCCTACTGGGGTTAAACCATGACAGAGACATTTTCTATAGTTGAATTCAGAATTTACCTATGGACCCTTCTCTGAAGCCACACTTTGCACAACACACAGTCCTGCTCTACAGCTGGTAAAACAGATCTTTGGATTGTGTACTGTGCAGGTATATAGAAACATATCAAGCCATGGAAGCTATTCTGATGTTCATTTTCAAAATCTGAGAAACAGAACATAATAAATAACATTCACTCTAAACATTTTAGAAAGGTAACAGTAAACTAATATTCATTATCAGAAGTGATTTATTTCTAGCCAATGTTTTACCCAGCATAATGTTATTTCCTAAATATACTAATTTCTTGGGAAAATTCTTTCTTACATTTTCCTGCTTTGAATAGCCATCCCATTGCTCATGTATGAAAGATAATGTAGTTATGGGGTACCCTCTGCCTTCACTATGGGCTTCCTTTCTTTCCTTTCTTAATTCTTTGCATTTTCCTAATCTGTTCTTAAATCTGGAACATCAGACTACATCTGGCATGTGCTTCCATCTCTTCTTTTGGATTCTACCTTTAAACAAAGACTCCTCGCTTTTCTGAAAGTGATTAAGATGTTGATCCACCCCAGTAAATATGCCGTCTCCAACCAGCAGTGCTTTATATTAAAATGTTTAGATTTAAATTACAACCATTCTTGTCTACCACAGCATGGAATTCAGTTAAGAGGAGTCGCCTATGTGTTTTCATCTTTTATACTCCTGAGTCTCTCTAGAATTAAAAAAAAAGGGATGTCAGTATTCTTAAATTAAATTAATTCTATTCAAATAGATCTATGCAGTGCTAGAAATGGATAGACGTATCAGGAAAGGTGGAAGTCCCCAAGGTAGATAACAGAGGAGGAATCTGTCTTTAATCTGATTTCAGGCCAAACAACAGACGAAGAAGACACACAGCCTCTAGTAGCTCTTTCCCCTCTTGCACAAATGGAGCAATGACCCTGGCAGCCTCATTCTACCAAGCGCTCCAGCGAAACCCCTCAACACACACTGAGCTCTGGTTTGCAGATTATCCCAGGGGGGCAGCTGAAAGCTACATTCGCCCCCTGGACTTTACTGGATCAGAACCAGAATATCCAGCATCTTCAAGCAATTCCTGAAACATTAACTCTATTTTGGTAAAAGTCTGAAAGGTATCCAAGAAATCTTGGTGGATTAGTAAACCAGTAAACATTTGCATATTTAATTGAATTTATTGGTACAGATTAAGGTCACTTATACCTTTAATCTATCTATATCTGAAGCAACATGCTAAGACCTTCTTCCTTAATACACGTGCATGTTAAACCTGTCTATAAGAAAACTGAAGAACATAAACAGAAGAACACAACTGGAAAAAAGAAAGCAAACAAAGAAAAAAGCACATACACTTCTGCAATCTATTCTGCGTGCTTGGCTCTAGTTTTAAGCAAATGTGTAAGTTCTCATTTTGTATAAATCAGTTCACCAGTTCCTTCTTGGGAGGTAACTGCTGAGAGTTCTCACATGGTTGCTCTCTAGGGGAATCTAATTTCTCAGTTTCAACAAGCCCAAGGCATCTGCTTTCCTTACCGACAAGACACAATCTTTCTGTCACTGACATCAGAGGAATTATCAGTTTATTTGACAACAGTGATGTTCAGCACTGAATATAGCTATCATATCAGGAAAAATAACATGGCAGCTTACTAGAAAAGTTGTGAAAAGAAGGACTCAGAAAGTTTTCATGGAAGTTTAAAAAAAAAATCAATATTACTTTAATAACATTTTAAGAAGTTACTTTTTAAGACAGAAAAAAGATTCTTGGTCACAGCAAACTGTACTTGGGGATACCAAGAAGACACTGAAGAAATGATTCCTTGGCATTTTTCTACATCGATTATAGATAAACTAGTAAATAATTTGAAACTGTTTCTCAGAGAAAAGTTGATCTTCACAGAACGAAATGACATTTGGCAATTTTTTTTTCTATTCAGAGAAATCTTCCAGATACTTCTGTACTTGGCTTCTTTTTAATCATATTTCACTCTTTGAAGACTGTGCTGCAAGCTTCGACAAGCCTTAGGAACTAGACTGTAGAACATTTTAAGCTATATGAAAAATGACATATCAAATTAAAGTATCAGCAAATATCTGCATATACAAGTTTTGGTGTTAGGGAACTTTACTAGAAACACAAATGCCCTGTCAATGCTACAGAACATAAACACTTGTTTTTAATATATAAATATATATATATATATATATATGTATTTTAATAAAAGAACTGATTACAAAAGTGGAGGCCGGTTTATGTTAAAGAATTTGTGTTAAAGGATATTTAAGTCCAAGTCTTCGCTCTGCAGTAGACTTCCTGCCGATGTTCATATAATAAACAACTTAAGTTCTTCTTTTTGAGTGCATGTAATATACAATTAACAATATAATTATGTTCAACAGTTTAAGAACTAGGAATGAACATTCAAATTTTTCTTTCTTTTTTTCTTTTTCCTTTAGAAGCCAAAATTCTACTTTCAAATGACTGGAAATAGCATGCAAACTTTAGTAAATTGTCTCCTGAGGTTTTTTATTGTCTAAATGAACTTGGTGCCACTGAGCTATCTTCATGTTCAGGAAATAGTGATACCTGATTAGAGTCTGCTGAACTCAACATCTGTCTTCTCTTTTTTTATAGTGAGCTCCAGTGCTTTGCTCCCCTAAAGGCTGATTTGGACCCTTCTTGGTAAGCTAACTCAAAACACTTTCTACTGTCATTTATTATTGACGCTCATGAAACCAAATAACATTATATAACTCGTAACATAATTCTTCTCAGTATGAAGCAATTAAATGTTTGATATCTTTGGTAAGTCGTCAGATTTCATGGGAATTGACAAAAATTCCAGTTTGGAAATTCAAGCCAACTTGGAGCAACCAGATATCCATTTTAATTTTTGTGGGCTAAAATGTTATAACACAAAATAATTGCCATAGCAATGGCACTACAGGATTTTTTTCTTCTTTAAAATAAGAAAATAGTAATGACAGTCGCATAAAATACTGTGTCTGTTTATATTACAGTAGCAGATTGAAGGGCCAACACCAAAAGATTATAATCTCACAGTGTTAGGTGCTGCTTTACAGGTTGAGTGCCAGAGTTTACAGTTTAAGTAGGCATGGCAGAAGGAGTCTGGACTTATACTATCATTTCCACTGAGTCTTAGAGGAATGAAGACCAAATCCTTGGAGACAGTTAAGTGCTTGCCTTTCTTCAACTTTGCTTTTTGACTCTTTCTGCCTACTAGGCTCTAATTTGAAACTTGCCATTAAATTTCTACAGAAGTACCTTCTCCTTTGCACTTCTTTTCGGCACAATATCAATAACTTCAGCTCAGTGGGACAGGGGATGAGATACTGCATGCAAAGCAACTGAAAAATGCAATCTCTTTGACATCAGCAGGACTACAAAGAACAATTTAACATTTCTCTTCTGACCTATAGACATTGTATAGTACCTATTAAAAAACCAACTGAACCCAACCCCCCAAAATAGTGCAAGCTTTAGAGTGCATCAAAAGGTTTTTTAAGTTCCCCTACTGCAGTGAATACACACATAAACTTACTGTTTCTCGAAATACTGTGCCTTAAATACCATCTTACTGAAAAATAAGATAAAATAAATAAACCTTTTGGGGTTTTGGTCCTTTCTCCAAACAGAAGGCAGTGTATAGTCCACCTACTTTGTAAGGAGGTTTTATAGTTTGTTTACTGTGTAAGACTTACACAGAAGGTCAGCACTATGGAGACTAGCAATAGGAAAGTGATAAGTATACATTCACACCTGAAAGAGTGGCATCATACTTTATTTATCTCCAGAATCATTGAATTATGGTCCTGAAGGAATGAAAGATTAAATTCACAATCTAATAGTTCTCTCACAATTCTTTCATCAAAGATGCCAAGGACAATTTTTTGTATAGGCATTTAAAATCATGAAAAAGAAACGATAGCTATATGAGCAAATAAAAGTGACTGTTGGCCACTAGCTGATTGTCTTCTATGGTCACTGGAAGTAGAAGCAGTTAGGATTTTATGGTTTGTAAATATGATGTTGAGTTTTCATGGCTTTGATCAGTTGACATAATCTAATATAAACTTATGTATGTCAGAGGAACAGGGTCAACTTTCCTAGGATCCTTTCCATGCCTATGCTTTTCCTTGTTTTTTGTAGATGTTTATCTGGCAGGATTTACATACAGTTACAGAATTGGAAGTTGGACATGCCAAAAGTTTGACTGAAATGCCTTTATAATAATGATAAAATGTTAGATATCAGCATTAAGAGTGTAGAGGCAGCTGAAAACTAAATGAATTCTGAAAGGACTTGTGAGATATCTTCTTATTCTGTTTATTTTTGAATTTAAAAATATTTACTAGTGATTGCAGAATATGACTTATTTTGTTGGCTGGCCAAGGGGAAAACCCACTGTCCTCCCAACATTCCTGCAAAAGAAATAAAAAAGCCTGTCAAAGGGATGAATGGCCTATCACTCCTCACAAGGATTAAAATTTTTCAGCACTCAGATAAAAAGAAAGTGAGCACAAAGGAGTGAAATCAATCCAATTTTTACCTTTGGGCCACATGGAAATTCCCGAGTAACACACCTGCCATCTTTGAACACACAGACAGTTTAAAACTTGCCAGCATGTATGATTTTTCCTGCATTCCTCCAGATTTCCAGTTCCCCCAGCCACTCTTTCTCCTTGTCACACACAAAAGAATCAGAAATCTCATCTCATGCCTTGCTTCGACAAGCCAGAAAGTCCTCCAAACTTTTGATTGTACTTAGATGTTGGTGTGACTCAAAAGTCTACCTTCTAGGAATAGTAGGGATGCTTTGATATAATAATCAGCTTAAGGCCTCAACAGTTTCATTTATTCATCTGATGATTAGCAACAGCAAAGAAGGAAGTTATGAGTTACTAGCACTAAACGTACTTTATTCGGCAAGTAGCTCAGTTGAAGTCAACAGGAAGGCTGAAGGAATGAAATGTTCCTCAGTTACCAAAGCAAGTCAAATATTGAAAGTAATTATTAACCCATCTGGTGTCACATTGACATGATTGTCAAGCAAGTTTCTGCACAGAGTCTATCCTAAGCCATTCAATACTTTAACTAGCCCTTGTGTGGGATATGGTGGAAGAAACACTAAATGAATTCACAGATGATTTGAAGCTGAAAGAAGACAATAAATTCTTTAGAATGTACATACAGAGGCATCTTAATAGGTTGTAACTGTATTAATAAAATCTTAATGACTTAATAACTAGAATTAACAAAAAATCCTCTCCAATAGGGACAATGTGTAACTGAGGTGTAAAGGTGAAAGAATAACCATGTACTGAAACACAGAAGGCAAGGTAAAAAGACAGATGCACTGGAAGGACAGGAGTTTGTGGTGAATGATGAAGTACTTATCAGTCAAACAAACAGCATTTTCACAGTTCAAAAAAGGTGGAAGGGAAGCAAATGCTACAGTGTATTAAGCTGTATTTAGAGTAATAAATCTAAACCCAAATGAGTTAATTACCCTGTTCTTGGTGCTTATTAAGCGTCAGCTGGAGTCCTACACTCACTTTTAAGCATCAAACTTGAAAAATGGCAGGCAAATTAGGGAGTTCACAGAAAAATAAAAATTTACAAAGCATTTAGAAAACAGGTCCCATGAGATTGCATCTAGGAAAAAAAAAAAGACTGAGGGGAGACATGATAACTTACAGAGTATGCTAGGGGATGTAACAAAAGGAACAGTGAGCAATGATTCTTGTTTAGTCTTCACTAGTTGACAACTAGTAGGTTTACTGGGAAGATAGAGCAAGGAAAGTACACTTTAGATAAACACACAGTCTTTACAAGAACAGTCTAGGCTTTAGGGAATAAGTCACAGGGGGAGGTTGTTTGATCACCTTCACAGGAAGTCTTCAAGGTTAAATGGATAACATCAGTCAACAAGGATTAGGGATAGTGTGTAGTCTTGTTATGTTGTAGGGAATGGACTTGTTGGTTTGAGAAGTCCCTTATGAGCCAAGTTTTTAATCTGTCTTTATGTGAATGTGGATATGCAAATACACTTCACAGCTATATATGCAGGATATGTGATGGATAATCCTTCTATTGTGACACACATGCATTATCCAATATCTCCTCATAACTAAAGACACAATAAATGTCATACCAGGGACTGGTCATTTATTATACAGAATGGACTTTCTCTTTTCACTGTTCTGCAGGATGAAATGCTTTTTGCTTGACAGTTGTGCAGTGCTAAAAGTACTTAAATTGTGGAGAGCAGAGAAATACAAAAGACTGTTTAACTTTCACTAACTTCCAGGCTCTGCTAACAAATGGTGTAACTAGACACAGACCCTGAACTAGAATTTTGAATGTGAACAACCTTTGCAGATCTCACTGTCTATTGTAGGGACTGCATCTGCATTACAATTCGTGACAGAGCTGCACTTAAAGGCTGTTAACTCTTAGTGAGTTGTGGCTAGCATAGGGGTGGGTGAGGCTTCCAGCACAGGATGCATGGCTGAAAGGGCAGGAATGCCACAGCCACCTCCTCTATGGCTTCTTTGATCTAGTCAATCTATCTTTGCTTTTACATAATCTGGACAAGGTCCATTCTACTGCTAAGGAAATTGTTTGTTTTGAGATCGTTGCTGCCAAAGGAATTGGTTAGCTGCCTTATTCTGTCTAGATAAGTGGTATTTCAATGTATGCAATTGTGCTGTGTCCTGGTTTCCGCTGAGATAGAGCTAATTTTCTTCTTAGTAGCTAGAAAAATGTTATGTTTTGGACTTAGTGTGGTATTTGGTATGAGAAGGATGTTGATAATATATTGATGCTTTTAGTTGTTGCTAAGAAATCAAGGCCTTTTCAACTTTCCATGCTTCGCTAGTGTGAAGGTGCACAAGAAGCTGGGAGAGAGCATAGCCAGAGCAATGGATCCAAATCGCCAATGGAATACTCCATATCATGCAGCATCGTGCTCAGGACATAGATGAGAGTTAGCAGGGAAGTTATGTCTCTGGGATTGCAGTTTCGGGATTTCTCTCCTCCAGCATCACTAGCCAGGGATGGGTTGGGCATTGATCAGCAGGTGATGTGCAGTTGCACTGTGCATTACTTGTTTGTAAATTCTTCTATTATTATTAATATTATTGTTGTTATAATTATTATTATATTTTATTTTATTTCAATTATTAAATTCTTTTTATCTCAACCCATGAGTCTCTTTACCTTTACCTTTTCAATTCTCTCTCTCACTACCCAGGAGAGTAGGGGAGAGTGACAGAGTGGCTGCATGGTATTTAGCGGCCTTCTGGGCTAAAACCATGACATGCTGCTAATGAGGACTCTAGCTGGCAAGAAGAAGGATAAGATTGAGAGGTGACTGTTAAACACAGTTGTATTTTAACTCCAAAACCTCTGTCTCCAAAAGCCAAGGAACTGCCGACTACTGCGTGCTTGGCGAGCACAAGTGAAGTATCATTCTGCAAATATCACATATCCTACACTTTTTCATAAATGTCTGCTATTAGTTGAAGTCAGAGACAGAGAGGATATTTAAGGTGACTCAGTGTAGTAGTTCTCTACACCACTTAGACATACACAAGTCTATTGGGCTGGATGGGATCCACCCAAGGGTACTGAAAAGCTGGTTCAAGTGCTCACCAAGCCACTTTCCATAGTTTATCAGATTCCTGGCTAACCAGTGAGGTCTTAGTTGACTGGAGGTTAGCAAATTTGATACACATCCACAAGTAGGGTCGAAAGGAAGATTCGGGTAACTACAGGCCTGTCAGTCTGACCTTGGTGCCAGGGAAGGTTATGGAGCAGATCATCTTGAGCAACATCATGTGGCATGTACAGGACAACCAGGCAATCAGGCCCAGCCAGCATGGGTTTATGAAAGGCAGGTCCTGCTTAACTAACCTGATCTCCTTCTACAACAAGGTGACCCACTTAATGGGTGAGGAAAAGACTGTGGATGTTGTCTACCCGGACTCTAGTGAAGCCTTTGACACCATTTCCCACAGCATTCTCCTGGAGAAACTGGTTATTCATGGCTCGGATGGGTGTGCTCTTCGCTGGGTAAAAAACTCTCTGGATGGCCAGGCCCAAAGAGTCGTGGTAAATGTGGTTAAATCCAGCTGGTAGTCAGTCACAAATGGTGTTCCCCAGGGCTAAGTATTGCTGTCAGTTGTCTTTAATATCTTTATCAATGATCCAGATGATGGGATCAAGTGCACCCTCAGTAAGTTTGCAGATGACACCAAGTTGGATGGCAGTGTTGATTTGCGTGAGGACAGGAAGGCTCTACAGAGAGATCTGGACAGGCTGGATTGATCTGCTGAGGCCAACTGTATGAGATTCAGCAAGGATAAGTGCTGGGTCCTCCAACTTGAGTCACAACAACCCCATACAATGCTATAGGCTTCAAGAAGAGTGGCTGGAAAGCTGCCTGGCAGAAAAAGACTTGGAGATGTTGGTCAACAGCGGCTTGAGTATGTCAGCAGTGTGCCTAGATGGCCAAGAAGGCCAATAGCATCCTGGCTTGTATCAGAAATAGTGGGGCCAGGAGCACTAGGGAAGTGATTGTCGCCCTGTACTCCACCACTCACTAGTAAGGCTGCACCTCGAATACTGTGTTCAGTTTTTGGGTACCTCACTACAAGAAAGACATTGAGGCATTGGAACATGTCCAAAGAAGGGCAACGAAGCTGGTGAAGGATCTAGAGCACAAGTCTTATGAGGAGCAGCTGAGGGAGCTGGGGTTGTTCAGTGTGGAGAAAAGGAAGCTGAGGGGAGACCTTAGTGTCCTCTAAACCTACCTGAAAGGAGGTTGTAGTGAGGTGGGTGTCAGTCTCTTCTCCCAAGTAACAAGTGATAGAACTAGAGGAAACAGCCTCAAGTAGCACCTGAGGAGGATCATATCAGATATTAGGAAAAATTTCTTCACCAAAAGGGTTGTCAAGCATTGGAACAGGCTGCCCAGGGAAGTGGTTTAGTCATCATCCCTGGAGGTATTTAAAAGACATGTAGATGTGGCACTTAAGGACATGGTTTATTTGTGGACTTGGCGGTGTTATGTTTACGGTTGGACTCCATGATCTTAAGGGTCTTTTCCAACCTAAATGTTTCTATGATTCCTGCTGATCAGATGAACAAAATTTGGTTGGTTTTAGCTATTTATACTGCTTACCAAGTAGGTATTATAAAAAGGATCTGCTAAAAATAGTAGATAGGTGTTGGAAAACTGAGAAATAAAGTAATTTTTATTCACAAAAATGAACTGAGAAGAAGAAATGGGCAGGAAATAGAACCATCAGGATTTTAAAGTGTTTCCCTGTTCTTTACCCAATATTTGTTTTCGAGATGTGCCTTTTTTCCATTCCATAAGAAACTCCGATTCAGAAGAGGGGGAAATAAAATCGTTAACTAGAAGTACTAGATGTCTAAATTAAGATGCTCCATTGTCTTTTTTTGTTTTGATACCAACAAAACTGTCTCTCTCTTTCTCTAGTGCTGAAGACCATATATGGTTTCTGGTCTGAATAATTTCATCACCTTCATCCTATACTCACTGTGGCAAATCCAATTATGTATTTCCTCATTTTATATAGGACAGTACAACAGAAAGCTACTCCCTTTGTAAGTACAGAGAGATGTGAACAGCTATAACTTATACTGTAAAATATTGCCTTCAGAAATTTTCATTTTACTGGTAACTCTCAGTACTGTTTCATGTGTTAAACACCATAAGTCTCTTTTAATTCAATAAGACTGTAAAGCACTATCATTTGATAAAGATCCTAACATAAAACTGTCAGTTAGCAAAACACTGCAAAAGAGCTAGAAAAGTTACTGTAGTGTGCAATACTTGCTGGGTCATCTGACTAAGGGGACGATGGAGCTGTAAGTAAATTCTCCCCTCACAACTGAAATAATGTTAGAAGCTCTCCTGTTGCCAGAAGACCCCAAGGTGCCTCTAGCAGGCCTATGATGCCTTTGTGCCATGCATTGTAAAGATTAGTGTATGGGCCAGAAAATGTAGAAGTGAAGTATCATGCTGATCTGACAGATGAGATAATAGAGTGGTTGGGGTTTTATTCAGTTTACAGATTTTTAAGCAAACTGCTTAATTCCTAGATTTCCTCCTTTTCGAATGATTCAGTATGAGTCCTAAAATCTCTTTTCTTTTTTCTTTTTTTTTTCTGCCTGCAGTGATGTTGGCTGCACTGAGCTCTGCTAACTCTAACTCCCTAGATATCAACGGTAGCCCCTGCAACTAGTCTTACCTACAAGAAAAATCCCCCTCTACCCCATTCCTGTCACCAACAACCCTCCTGGTACCTCACCTTCATGTACAAAAGTAGTAAACAGATCCCTCTAGGGCTGTCAGTGCTGCTTCATCAGCTGAAAGACAGGTCCTATGCCTAGTGATGCAGTCTGGCTCCTTCTCCTCTTTCCTTCTGGATACTGTGTTACCTTGGGGTACAGACAGGCCNCCCTCTACCCCATTCCTGTCATCAACAACCCTCCTGGTACCTCACCTTCATGTACAAAAGTAGTAAACAGATCCCTCTAGGGCTGTCAGTGCTGCTTCATCAGCTGAAAGACAGGTCCTATGCCTAGTGATGCAGTCTGGCTCCTTCTCCTCTTTCCTTCTGGATACTGTGTTACCTTGGGGTACAGACAGGCCCTCTTGTCAGTCCACAGGAAGGGTCCTAAAACCATTGGTACAAAACAACAATCTGACAGGACTCGCTGTAGTTACAGTTGCCTTTGACTCCCGATCACATGGTTAAATTGTGCTGTATGTATTCTATAGTGCAGGTGTTTAGAAAACGTTCTGCTTATGGAGAGATTTAATGCCACAGGGAAAAAAATAGTCCCTCCTTCTATCCTTCTATGCCCCTGTCACTACCGAGAGAGATGCCTTTAAGTTTTGCCTTTCTCTGCAGACATTTACATGGATTTGAAGATAATAAAGGTGTAGCCTTTAAATGAAGTGTAAAAAGTCTAAATACATTGTTGAGAATTAAGTCACAGTAAATTAATCACTGATTATACAAACAGAGATAAACAGTGAAGCTCACGCATGGCGTTCACAACACAGTGTAAACAGTACAGGGCAGGGTCAGCCTCTTGCCATGGCAACATCATCTGAGAATATCTCCGCAGTCTCCTACGTGAAAGAGCTGCACCACTGCCATAGGGCATTGTGGGAGTGATCTGAGGAAAGGAACAGCTCCCACCCTCACTGGAGAGGAAACCAGAACCGATGACTGCAAGAAAGAAAATTATACTTCCTCAGAAACATGTCTATGTTTACATACCTCGCCCTATGTAACACCATAAACTTCCTGCAGACCTGGAAAAGAGCTTCTTGTTTTTCACATAATCCTTTCAGAGAGCTGCCAGAAGTGCACTAGTGATCTACGGTGAAGATGTGACACAGAATGTTAGCTGCAGAACTGTCTCAAGTTTTATTTAATATAACATATTTCTCAATGCAAAAAGGTAATGAAATGCTCAACGATTTGTTCTAGGACACTATGATATGCTGACTGCTAGCAATTGGTACAAGTTATCAACAAAGATTAAAAAGATGTAATTGAATTGCCTAATGAAAAGCAGGCCTAAGCATATATATATGATTTTATATATATAAACATATACATTAAATGTATATATAACATATAAATGCATGTATATGCTTAATGTGGATATATATCATGTGTGTAAAGTGTGTATATGTATTTAACATATAAATATATATACAGGCAGCTTACACTTAAACTTTAAATATAGCAAACTAGACCATGCAGAGAAGCGAACATATTGAACTCATGTAAGACTTATATTTCCAAGGATATTAATTCTGTTCAAGCTATGTGTTATGACTATACTACAAACCATGCCTTCTCATTCTTTCTAATCGGGCTGCTTTAAAACATATATGGAGAGAGTTTGTTGCAGAATTGAAAACTGGGGCAAATAAGCCTTTGTTCTCCAATTATATTAGATAAGTTAAAGCATTGTATTCCTAATATCACAGCATTCCAACTTCAAAATCCATGAGTAATTCCATTGTGCCTACAGAGAAATAAAAATTTAGTGACAATGGGTTAGTTGGAAAAGAGGAAAGACTACATATTGTGATGGTTATTAAGTCCTGCCACATGCAATGAAATATCTAGCTCCTGAGATGACAAGTGGAGTTTTTAGGGCAATAAAATAATAAAAACCCTGAGTGAACAAATCAGTGGAATGAAACTACCCTGAGATTAAACCATGCATGTACTTAGTGTTTTGCCTAACTGAGATCACAGAACAAAAATTACTTACTATCACATATCCCAAGACAGTTAGAGTTTCTTTGATATTAAAAAAACCACAAGAAATGTAATATAACAAAAAGTGTAGATGAATAAGTTAAAAAATTTGTGTAAAATTCTCTGGAGTATTTTTTTATTTAAAATCAGAGTTCTGAATTCATTTGTCTATACACCAGCTGCAGCTGATAGTTATGTTTCAATTTTTTTTAGAAGGGTAGGATCACAGAAACAAGGTTACGGTCATTTAAAGAAAAAAGATCAAGACCAAGACCTCACATACTTGTTTTTCATAAACAGTCCAATATATGTGACTTATAAAGAAAAGATGTGAAGGTTTTGTCATGATCTTGAATACTTACTGTTCTGAGTGCATTTTCTGAGACAATTATTTCCAACACATTTCAGGAGACACCACATCTCCAGAATTCTTCCTAGTCTAGTGGTAAGACCATACCTCTGCAGATCAGCCAAAGACAACACAGTCATGTTTCTTGATTTCTCTAGGAAGTATAATCTCTCATTGAAAACTGAAGTTCCTTTAGTTGCTTCTTAATCAACATGAATCCTTTCCATTCACCGAGGAACAATATATACAAAATTAAATCTCATCTTTTAAAATTAACAAAACATATTAATGGATCTGACAAGAACACACAAGCTTGATTGCTGCTTCATCTCTCCAGCGTTGTATGAAATTTAAGAACAGAGGTCCTGCATGAGGTCCTCATTTTAAAGAAGCAAAGAATGCAGTCCAAAGATAAATTCTTTCGGAATATCAATAGCACTATTCAGAGCAAAAGCATTATATTGGTTTCTTTTCCTCACTCCAGTTTATTCAAACACACTATATCTGTAACAGAACAAAAGACCAGCAGTGAAGAGTCTGCTGACTGTGCATATGTGCACGATGACTCGGTTGTAGACCAATTATTTTAGCAAAGAGTGCCATTTGGAAGAGAAATCGTCAAGAACACAAAAGTTCTGAAAATAAGACAAATACAAGGTAATCTATATCCTCATCTGCTTCATTGTTTGGTAAATAATCTGATATAACTGGAAAATAAATACATCAAGAAGTGTTTGTTTATGTTGCTATGGCTAGTAATCCCCTACTTCAGGATGTAAGCTTTTTTCCTCTTGTCTATTAGTGTCTGAATTAATGCTTTCTTTGTACAACTCCATTTCATCTTTGATTGACTGCTCTGGTTACATCAGTGTCTCACACGATAGGCTTAACGGATGTATTTTCCATGTAAAAATAGCTAACCGGCATTTTGTGTCTGTGGTTTTTTGCCAGCTATCCAACAATGAGGTCAAATGGCTAGAAATGTTCCTTTAACACTATATATTATCATTTTTTCTAGCACTATTAGTCTCCTACTATCCACGATCAATAAATAAAATTGGATTGTGCAATATATTCTACAAGAGCTGTTGTTTTAAAGGCTGTGTGATGAGTATCTCTTCTTTACAATCGGTTCATTTATATAATTTTACAACACTGTAGTTAGTTACTTCAGTCTTAAGGAAAGCGAAGTAGCACTTCCAGCTGAATGTGTACAAAACTGAGTCCAGCTCCTTTGAAAAGTCATAAGAAGTGGAAAGTAGTTCATAAAGAGTAATTTGCTCACTTAAGAACATATTGAAGTAGGACACATACAAGAGCACAGAAATGCCTCTGTACTGCTCCCTTTTGGTCAAGATTTCTTCTTTGAGTAACCTCAAGCTAATCAGTGTTTGAATTATGACCTTAATACTCAATATTTTTATTTAGTCAACTCTTTTTGGAGTTAATAAATGTATGAAATCATTCCACTGGCAGAAGTAATGAAAGTAAGCAGTCTGTGCTAACTGACAGAAAAACCTATTATTATAAAAGAAAAGGGATATCTGACCTTTCTCAGAATGGAAATTTTCTGCCTTGTGGTGTTTTCTTATTAAGAAATATTGAGGTTCAAATACAGGATACTGGATTTATACTGGAATAATCAGCTGGAAATACTGTGTGTGTAACAACTAGCTGGGGAGAAGTCCTGTAAAATACTCTGTACCTTAAGGTCAACTACAAGCTGAATACAAGTCAATAATGTCATCCCAAGCAATCACACCAAGGATATACATATGAGAAGACAGGCAGCAAGACTGTACATGAAGCAATCTTATTGCTTTAGCTTGTATAATAAAACTTCTTCTAAAATTTTACCTCCAATTTGGGAGATTTCACTTCAAGAAAGATGCTGAGCAACAGGATAGACTCCAATGGAGAGCAGTCAGAATTATTAGAGGTCCTGAGAAGATGGTCCACAAGCAAAAATGGAAGAAACAAGGGCTGGATAGCCTAGAAGAAGGCTGAGAAAGAAAAAGGAAAAAGAAAATCCTCTTTTTTGAAGCAATGAATATTCAGATATTAGGACTAAGATTCTACTGGTAAGGTTAGATAATCATTGTAGTAGATGTGCTGGAGAGATTGTTGCATCTATAACAATAAACTGGGCAAACATTTGTCTTGTTGGACATGGAAAAAGCAGATTATTTCATGACCTAGAGAGGTAAGCTAGGTGACTTTCTGGCATCCAGCTCTATTTTTTTTCTGTCATAAATAGGACACCATTTGAAGGAGGAAGGGGAAAACAGAATCCTTATGAATGTCAATTGTTGACAGATAAATAACATCACTAGGTATTTACATACCTCTTTAATTAGAGAATGTCACAGCTTTTTATAAATTTTAATAAAAAGAGCATCACAATGTTATGTGGTAGATTTAAATCCACCCATTGCACTGATGAATGAACTTAATGCAAAGTGATTACATGATGTTTCTCTAGGGACCCTTTTCCTCATTTTCATTTGTTTGCCCTTCTCATACGTCAACTCAAGATTTATTTTGTTGATTTTATTTAAATTGAAAGCCCTATTAGTGTATATGTTGTATAAATACTTATGATTCTAAGTATGCTGTATACAGTACATATGGTTCCTATGTACAGTATCAGTGAACAGATCATACCCAGACTAAACAAAGGGTTCTTTAGCCTGCCTCTCCTAAAACAAAAAAAGGCAGATGCTAATGAGATTTTTTGTGCATCCCCCAAACTTTTCCATAATCCATATAAGAGTTTAAATATTTATGAATGCATTAAGCTAAACAAATTACCTCTGTATGTTTTGATCTATCTTTCCAAATACTCTTATTTGTCTCACTTAAATTGTAACTCGATGATCTAAAGTTTGATTTACACTTAGTTTTCTGAAGTTAGATACTAAGATAAACCTTTACTGGCATTTTCTGTGATTGTCACAATAGGCCTTCATGGCCCATGTGAAATTTCTGGCTGTGAATTGTTTTTATTGACTTTATTTTAGCTAACGTGCTCTTTACTTAGCAAAAATAAAACTGAACAAGATATCGGTTTTAGACCCAGATGAGTATGTTTCCTGAAAACCAGAAACTGTTAACTTTGAAACATCAACAAAAGTCTTTCAACAGATATCTTCAAGGTAGATAGTAGAGTTCAATGCGTTACATCTTTTATCATTTCAGTGATGCTCAACTGGAAAAAGTTTATCTGTGACCTTTTCTCACTATGAAATTTACAGCTATTGATAGTCACTAGTGTAGATTAAATCTCAGTTTTCTCTTACAGTAATAATAAAATCCTCTTAAAACCACTTTCCTGTCATTAAAGTGTCCGCTGTTTACAACTATACATCATGATTACCTCTTACTAAGACTCCTGAATGGTAAAATAATTTTGTAACATTGTTATAAATTATCTATTTTATTAGAACAATTCCCAGGAAACGAAGACTTCATCTACACAGCAAAGTAATTCAACAATTTGCAGTAATACTCAGGGAAAAAAAGAGTATTTTCCCACTACAATAAGTTATGTATCAAGACAAATTGTACAATTATCAGCTTATTATTGCGATATGACTCTGAAGGATTCCTAGTTCCAATTACATCTGTGCAATGCCACCCTTGGAAAAACAAACATCTGAACTCTGCTACCCTGTCACTTTAATGTATTCACCTTCATAAGATCTGAAAGTAGAAATGAGTCCCCAACCTCAGGTTTTCTAAAGAACTGGATTTCAGAAAACTTCTTCACTTTTTAATGAGGTACCTCAGAATTCTGTCAGGTTTTTCACTCTGTGCTATTTTCCATGTTGCATTTGGAAGGCATGACTTCCTAAATTCAGCAGACTGTTGGAGGAGCAATTGCTTCTCACAGTGGCGAGGTGCAGCCCATCAGCACTACTTTTTTTCTCTGGAAGACCTAGCTCCCAGGTCCAAGTTCCCACTAAATACTGAGCTGGGAAACACTGCATCTCAAGTGACAAAATCTTTCTTTTGCTGGGGTAGAGAGTCCTGGATCAATGTCACACTGCTCTGGGCGTTAAGCTCAGGGCAGAGCAACCACAGGACTCTCCCGGTACATGATGGCCCACACGATGCGTGGCGAACAGGATTAGGTGCCAAGCTCTGCAGCTAGATGCTGCCCCTTGGAGGGTTTTTGGCTCCAGCTCCTGCTGATCTCAGCAGGTCCTTAACACCTGAGCCTGCATCCTTTGGGGAGAGGACCGCAGCTTCCCCCACTGCCTGCTGTGGGCAGTCCTATATGTGTGCCGTGGCAGGAGATATGGGATGGGGATGAGATATTGCAGCTGACTAACACAGTTAACTGACTGTAATCCCAGCTGGGCCAATGAAGGGGTGCTCTGAAATCCCTTTGCTCCTTTATTTTATTCTCAGCAATGGCTGATCATTCTCCAGCTATTCTTGAAAATTTCCCTTTGAGCTGCTTTATCTTCCGCTTTTTAATTCTAATGGCAGAAGTTAAGTTATGCTACCAGCCTGCAGAATACTCCTGCCAGCTTCCCACGCATCTCCCTTTAAAGACACAAGGCATTTCACTGTTGTTTGGAGGACAGTGGCACTGATACTATTTCCACCTAGATTCATTGCAAAACAGTTCACTCACTTTTCATCTTACACCATACTACTTCCAAGAGGGAAAATGTTTGTGCCACTTACATCATGATCTTATTTCTTTTCAAAGGTATCGCAGACTTCTTTGCTGCAGGTCTCTTGTTCATACAGAGTTTTCTGGACGTAAGAGAAAAGGTTGCAAAGAAGACAGTTTCAATCTGTGCAACGCATGTGAGCACATAAGAGCATCACACTTGGTTAAACTCAGATTAGTTGGGAATGAAGAGAGTGGTGAGAAACCCAAATAAATGGATGGAAAATATTCCCTTAGTAAATCAGAAGCGCAATTGTGCCACACATATGCAGGCATACAGTTTGTTCCAGAAAGACTATCTTTAAGATGTGCTTAGCTTTCTAATCACCATTTTTATCATTCAGGAGAAAGAGATCACATCTTACTGTAAATTTCAGGGTCAAAGGAGAAAGACATGTCTTAATTTGCAATACTCTTGGAATGCAAGTAGCAGAAGGCAATTCATACCACGTCCAAATATATTAGGCATTTTCAATGGCTTGGGAAAGAAGGGGTTATCAGAACTTTATAAAATAAATTCTATTACTGAATAATACTGTGGTAACACAGGAGAAAGAGAACTGTGACTGCAGCCTCAAGAACAATCTGCAGTCAGCATTAATTGCAAAAATGATCATAATGTTGCCATCTGTTTCAGTGGAAACCATTAACAGTTTGTGGTACTTTGAATATGTAAGCCTCTTTGTGCTCCTGGAAAGTTACAGCAACAGAACTTAATGGTTTCACAAGAGTGAGTCCAACGTTAGCAGCTACAGCTGAAGGGTTATTTCTCCCCTCCCTCCTCTTTTAAAGCCTTTTAAAATTCATTGCAGTTGTATAATGTATTAGGACATTAACTCTTCCAATTGCTTCTCACTATTAAAGAGTCATTTACAATCTCCATTATGACACAACAGACCTTTCTGTTCCTTCCTTATGAAGTCACTGATAGTGTTTACCTTTAAGATGTCTAACTTAAGTGCTCTGAAATACTCTGTGGAAGATTCACTCTCACTCTTGATGTGACTAAGAAGGAATAATCTGGAGAGATCAACTTTCACGCTTAGCTGTCTCATATAAGTGATTAAAGTTAGGCCAAGTCACTAGCTGCAAAATAACAGTGTAAGATTAAAAGATGACTAGAGAAGAGATTTACATGTTAGTACTGCCATGCCAATAGTTGGAAATTTAGAAATCCGATTATGTATGTTACAATTCTGACAAGCAACAATGTAGAGGAACAATAGTCTGCTGTTTGAATCTCCGAAGTTAATATTCACTTTTCAAATCTGCATTAAGGTATTACCACACACTGGGCTGTATGTACACTTCATCCAAATTGCTTGCCTGAAAGATGATCGTGCCATTTCCAAATGAAGAAGAAAGGTAAACTAGAATGATGAAACTATTGACATATTTCCTTGGAAGTGTAAGTTGTCCCATCTTCCCCTTCAACACTATTTCTGAAGACGGGGGAAAAGAGGTCTATAATTAAAAGCCTAGCATCACTCCTTTCATGCTATGATGATGCTGAGATTTATATTTTAAGTGGCTACAGAATGCATTTTTATAAGTTTAGTTCTGTGAAACATAAAATTTAGAACCTGAGCATGAACCTTTTCTGAGTTTCATTTTGCTTGTGCTTTGGCTTAGTAGAAATGCTGTTTAATCCTTTCCAAATCAGTTGCTTCCTATTCGTTCCTCCAGACATGGCTAAACTGATGTAGGAACCACATTACTATGTATTCTTCATCTGCAAAGGTTGCTTTGAGAAAACTTGTTGGAAAGAAGAGCAGTAGGAACAGAGGAAAGAAGAAAATGGCATTTAAGAATCCAGGCTAGCACAGATTTTCTGTTCTCTTAAGCTGTGCATTTAAATATTATTGTTTCCATTCAGAAAGAAAACTCCTTTGTTCTGCTGCTTCCTCAGAACTTTCCTGACCAGGCAAGAACTAGTTAACCATCTCCAATAGAATTTAAAATTCAGAGATGTGTAATAATTATGCTGGAGGGTGCAGGGGGAACCAAACACAAAACACCACACCAAACCCTAAGAATGATAATTAAGAGTCTGAAGTACAAAAGGGTAATGTGCTGTCCTCTTCCCCAGTAGGGAAGTTCATTAGCAGTGGAATCGTGTCATTTGCCCATCTGTTCATAATTGCATTCACCACAGGAACTAAGCGACGGAAGTGACATCACCCAAGTTTGGCACAGGCAACTCAGTAAATCACATGCGCCTTCAGCTCCAGCTCAGCCTCTTCTCCAGCCTTCTCCATGGCCCCAGGAGCCCATTCGATTTACGCCCATTGCCTGAGCAAGGCTGGCCTGGATCAGCTCTCCGAGAGGAGGAACGGAAATTTAATCAAAGGAAGGCCATGCAGCTTCTGCATAGGAGAAAGCCATATTGAGGGGGTAATTACCCTGCAACTTGTTGCAGGCATACCTCTTGTTTGTATGTCCTAAACATCGGGTGCTTAGCAGCTGCTGTAATATCAATGGGTGATTGAAACAGGCCCTCATTAGATTAGTGCTGAGCTTATTGCTTGTGCCAGTCTCATTATTGGTGACTAAACTGGCAGATTGTCAGGACGCCTCATGGCGAGATGAGCTTTTGCAGCTCTTTGTTTGTAGTTATTATAAACAATGAAGTGAAAGCAATCCCCTGGGCATAGTCATGTCTCAGATGTTTTTTGCAAGCAGCAATCAGCTTGCAGAAGCAGCTATGGTAAACAACTTCTTATTTTAAGAAGCGATATTAATTAAAGCATGAGGCATGGTTCTGAAAGAGAACTTGTTAATTATTTAATGTCACCTGCACTATCAAACCCACCAGTTGGAAATTGTTTCATTTTGCCTCAGATGGGCTCTGTCTGTCATCTGAATCAGTGGAAAATAAAGTGTGGTGCCAAGTGCCAAAAAAATAGGTAGTGTACAGCTGGGAGTCATACCACATTTTAATGTACAATCCAGGTGTATTACTTCTAAAGAATTCTGGATCTGAATAGTAGGCCATATTACACAGTGTGTATAAATGCTAAACTTAATTGGAAACATTACATTCCTCATAAGAATACAGACAATATTAAGTGGGCTGCTATTGTAGATATTCATGGTTATTGAAATTCCTGGCCATCTACTGATATCACTGCATAGCAGTAGATGGTTTGAAAACTCTGCCCAGCTGTTAAATTTAATCGTGTAAATCAAGGGTTTGACATCTGCTAAAACACAGACATGTTGAGAAGAAGAGAGAAGTTTTTCAAGCTCTTAGCAAAGCTTCTGCTGCCATTCCTGTAGCATAAGAAAAGGCTTCCTACTTTTCTTGAAAGACTTACACAGATGACCAGAGAAAGCAGGATATGAGCTGGAATCTCTGGGTCTGAAACAGTGCTCAGAGGTGAGCATGGACCGTCTGATTTTGCTTCAGTGGAAGTGCTTGCCCCACTGAAAACCACATCAGTCACCAGGTTCAGCCCAGGCAGAAGGTCACTGACTGGTACCACCCAGTGGTATTTCTAGTTTCAATTGAGCTAGAAAATTCCAGCAGATGAGTTTTTGTCATAAGATGACAACTTTTTGTTAAAAGCTGAAGAAGTGAACATAAGTTACAAATATCAAAAAAGTGAAAAAGCGCTGGTTTTTTTATATCAATAAAAATATAGGCTTCTTCCAAGTGAGTAGCAATCAGGGACTCATTTTTTCAAACTGGTGAACACCCTATTCTGTCCTCTCAGAGAATAGCATCTGACATTTATGTCTATTCCTGTCACTATGTAAACAGAAATTCAGGTGAGAAAGGACCTGGTGGAATAGGATTACAAGACTAAGAATCATCCCCAAATCATTAAACTGCAATGGCAAAGTTAGTCCTTTACAGGTCATTAATCTCTGCTAGAAAATTTGTCTAAATTGTCACCTCAGTCTTCTCAGTACACTTACCTAAATTCCAACCTGCAACAAACATCGATCCAAAAGACTGTAGCAGTTCAGGCTTTCAACTTCTATGCAGAGAATACAAAACTCTGATAAAAAGTTAATAAAATTACATAAAAATAGTCAACGTTCTGAGAACATTTTCTACAGGAGAGTCAAACTAAACAGAACAGTAGGAGAAAAATAAGCAAGCACAACAAAGTTACAGGCATCAATAGCTGCAGTAAAGAGAAAAGGAAATTAGGGAGTAAGCATGCAAGAAAGGACAAGAACACTGATTCACTACTTACTGATTAAAAAAAGAGGATTGTATTTCTTTTCCTGCATACGCTGTGCAAGAAAAACCTTGGAGCCCTGAGGACACAGTCTTAACCAAAGGATCTGCAATATTAATGAATTGCAATGCTGATAAACTACAAGATCCATCAAAGACTGAGAAGAACACAAAGCTTACCAGAGAGGTTAATTAATTATCTGATAGGTAGAAATAAGACAACAGGAGATCCATATCCCAAGATGATCTAACCCAAAAGTTGACAGGGCGTATCAGGAAGGATGTTAGCCCCAGGAAGGAGTATATACCGAGGACAAGCAATCAATGTAGTTAGATCTGGCAGTCACTCAGAGCTATCAGTGAAGTACACATGCTTAAAATGAAGCACCAAGGAATTTAAAAGTAGTATTTCAAATCATGAAACTGTCTGTGGGCTGTTTGTTTCTTTAAGAAATGTTTATGATTTGTGAGAACAAAATGCTGCTGTAAGTTACAATTCTATTATCACCTTGCAACACACTAAATTGATTACACAATAATGTTTCTATTTTTTCCCCACTCTCTCAACCATACTCAAAGGTGTCTTAGCAGTCAATAAAGCAGCAACAGCAGCAGCCACAGTGTGCTGCTGCTAGACAAAATTTTTGAATGGGATTAATTTCACCTTCTGTGGAAGAGAAGAGGATGATGCATCCACTACTGAGACCATTTTTGTGCCAAGATTAAGAATATGGAAAGGCTGGCAAACTTAGTTCAGGAATATTTTCTTTTTTCAAGGGAAAAGAGATGATATCCGTAGAAAGTGGGTTGTACAAGATGGTTTTTGCATGCATCCACTTTGGTATTAACATGAATTTGCCTTTGAGCATTGGTCAGCATGAGCTAAAAAAATCATCTTATCTTATACAAGACAGCCAACTGATAGCTCCTTGCTTTTCTAATCAGTCCTGAACCAACCCATACTCTGTCACAAAACCTACATTTGCTCAGTGACAGTCATATTGGGTCATGAAACCAATTTTTACTTCAGAAGTGGAAGTTATTTTTCCTACAGTTTAAAACCAAAGGAGATTCAATGATTGAAGAAATACATCAAAAGGGAAGCCCGTTCTTCATTTGCACAAAGACTCCACCTCTCAAACTCCATTTGTAGAATTGTGTATGTTAACAGCTTAAGTTTTCATTTAGGAAAGTATTTTTATTATTTATAAACGGTGGACAGGCCTGGAATGAAAGAAAATAAAACCCAATTGGAATCATAAACAGAGCATAGTACATTCAGCAATTAAAAAAAAAAAACTATTTTTTCTACGTCAATAACCATAACTTCAACAAATAGGGGTTAGCAGGGTGATTCACGGGATGCACAACAAAAGTGGAATACCCTACCCATAGAAGAGAGTAGGGTTAAGAGGCATTTTATTTATAACTTGAGAGTGAACACAAGGGGAAGAAAGATTCTGAAATAAATATTTTGATTTTCAATTAACAAATTTTTTTTGTACCAAAATTTTATTTTTTTCGAGATGTTTGTGAGCATGGAATGTTTTCTGCCAGTGAAACATACCATAGTCTACCTGAAACTCTGTTTGAGGAATATGTGAATTGCACTATGCATCTCAGAGGATGTCTTAAAATTCTGGACTTTTGCTGGCATCTACCCAAAATGGACCTTCCTTTGCATTGCAAAGACGGACAGTCAGCATGTACTACCCAGCCATGCACACACATGCCAGCTGCTGAGATATTTCTGAGATAAACTGATGGCTCCGTTAGGTGAAAAAAAAAAAAAGGAAAGGCAGCTCTCCAGACATGGAACCAGTAGGGATACTTACATAATATTCTGCTTACAGCTCCAAATTATTTTAGCCCTGAAAGGCAGAACAACTCTTTTACTAATTTGCTGTTTCCAGAATATCCAAGACTAAATACTTCTACAATAAGAAAGCACAGGCTTTCCTCCTTCATATTACTGGATAATGGCAGTAACACTACAAATGTTTCCCATTTTGAGAGAAAAAGAATTTTGAGAATGTTTTTGTTATTGTATTTGGTCAATTAGTCAGCAGCATAGGAATGCATCCGTTACTTTGCTCCTTACATGTCTTTAAAGTGGAAAACAATTTAATGAACAAATACTTGGCAACTTGGGCAACAATCACATGAATTTTCCTTTTGCACTGAGAAAAAAAAATCTATAAATCTTAACGTACTGAAGAGGAAACAAAAGCAATAAAACCAAATATATTGTAAAAGGTTCACAGGATTGCTGAAGTATCAAACACAATATCAACCATACGCTGCCTTTATTGCATATGTTTCTCCACAATACTAAATTCAGTACCTCCATTGCTCCTCCAAAGGACTTTATGTTTTCAAAAGAATAATAATTATTAGCTGTATTTATGACAATTAATTTAAAAAGTGATTAAAGAATTGCAAAAGTTTCACTACTGAGATTTTGCAAAGTGGGCTTTCTATTCTTTTTTTTGCAAGGAAAACTTTCTTGCATCATATATGAAAGTAGAAAAAAAATCATTTGGCATTGAATCTCTGCTTTTCTGTGTCCTTTCAGGAGCCTAACATTTCTGGCATCTCACCAAGGAGACAGACCTGAATTTAGATGCAAGATTTAAGGACATTTTATTGATAACGTTTTGTACTGAGTTGCCTTGATCATCATTAATCAGGATGACGTGTTCTAGTTTGCTTTTGTTCTTTGTTTTGTCTCCAGCTGAGGCTCTAGGTGATTGCAGATCACCCCTGAGTTTTATGTCACATCTGTCAGCAGTGTAGAGATGTCCTGAAACCCCTCCAGTTGTGTTTTTTCACTTTTCACTTCTAGGTATTTTTGCTCCTGTTACGTCTTTTATATGTTTTCCAACTTCAGTGGCACATGGTTACTTCAGGGGAAAAGCTTCAGATTTTTAAAGGGGATTTGGAGATTGCAGCACTCAGCTGCACTGAGGTTTTCAGTTCTTCTTGCTTCCAAGCAAGAATGTGAATGTGAAATTCACAAGAAATTTCACTGGATGTGAAACAATCACTCTGGCAGTTAAACACTACTGTATCAGCTAAACAATATCTAAACCTGAGCTGCAATCTCTATCATAACTCCTTTGAAGTCTGCTGGATTAATACCCTTCAAATATGATAGTAATCAGACCAGAATGCCACTTCTTGTTTATGCTGTTAGTAAGGGACTTTCTTCTACTTTTGTAGCCTTGCATGATGGCAGGCCTCTTTTTCACATGGTTCCAGACTCTCTTATCTTGAACAAGACAATGACACCTGAGACACAATGTATGTGCCCTTTAGGTCATGGGCTCTTTGCCTGTTGGTGTGGGCATGCTGTATATCTGCAGCTTTTATATGACTGTCCAGAACATTTTTCTAAACTGATCTGAGCTCCGATGGCCAATAGAGATCTCCTGTGGTCAATGGTCCATGTGGTATGGAGTCTTGCCTTTTTAAATTGCTTTTGCAGTTGTTTTTAACTGTGCTGAGGTCTACTCACTTGTAAGTCCTAGACATGGATAGCTAGCTCTTCTGCAGCATTGCATAGTCTGTTCACAGGTATTCAGCTGCTTCTACAGTTCATTATTTTTTGAGCTGAACAGAAGCAAATATGTATGCGACAATCTGTATGAGAAGCATAATTTAGTCCTCCACCTCACCAGTCTTTGCTCCAAATTCCCATGCTCAGAGGGAGCAATGGCTAAGCATTGCCAAGGAACATGTTCCCCACTTTTTTCACCTTTTCCATCAGTCCCTTTGTTTCTTCGGTGCTGGCTCTGCTTTCCTGTTATTTGGCAGTCAATTGTCTGAATTTTCCTGAAGTGTACTGTGGCTTGTTGTCTGAAGATAACATGCCTTCAATTTTCTGATCACATTCCTTGCCAAATTGTCTTCCCAGAAATAAACATAGCAATTGATTGTGACTATTCTGTTATTAAAATGAACAGACTTGACACACTCTCAGTGGTAAGTTCACCATGTTTTTTGCACAATTAACCCTTGCAATCCTCTAATAGTACTTTCAGTACTTGCTTCTTGTAACTTGACTTAGCCCAGAGCATCAGCTGCTTCGTGGAAGATAGCCACCAAGACCTGCCTCATGTATTGCCAAACTGTATTGAATCTCTTTTTCGGAAACAGAAAGGGACTTTACTTTAAAAGTAAAGTCCTTTTACTTTACTTTACTTTAAAAGACTTTACTTTTATAGCTTGTGTTTCAACGCTAGTCTTCTCAATGGCTAGTTGTTTGAATCCCACATTCAAATTTAACCAAACTCTCAAGCCAGCTGGAAGTTTTTCTTGTCCTTTCTAAGGTGTCCTGACTTCAAAGGTAGGATTTTGTGTGAGTTACTAGAGGATTTTTTTGCATAAGCTCCTCCAAGACAAATGGGCAGGAATGCTAATACAACTTCAGACTGTCTCCCTGTTGTAAGTTCTTACAATACAGTATGGGGCTGCAGTTCATGTTCTCCTCCTCCTGTTGTGCATTATTGCCAAAGTTTTATATTGTGCTCCTAATTTTTGTACTACAAACTCTAAAGATTCTACTGCTTTTTAAATCTCTTGACATCTCTCTGTATCTCCCTCCAATATCTAGTCCCAAATTTTTATTGTAAAATATCAGCATTTGTTAAATATTTTTCCAGTCTAAAAGGGTTATTAGTATTCCTAGGATTGCATTATGGCTTTCTCCACAATCCAGCTCAAATAAAATATTTCAACTATACATATGAAACTATTGCAGAGTTGTAAATATGACCAATGAAAAACTGTCAGCCACTTAAGTACAGGTGTATTCAGTGTCTATCTGTTCAGCTAATGGAAGATTTTTTTCTTCAGTGCAGACACCTATACTACTGTTAGCAACTTTCATTCTGAGTTCTTAGGTGGATTTTTGTCCTTGAGTCTGAAAAGGTTCTCTGTTCTTTCTAACTGCAAATATTTTCCTGTGGTTAAATCCCTTTCTGTGGTTAAAACATCCCCCTGGTTAAATTTCTGAAATTGGAAAGGAATATTTTTGTCACATTCCCAAGTTACAGGTTAGTTTTGAATTACTTAGTTCAATAGCATAAACAACTGTTTCATCTTCTATTTCCCATCGTAAAATCAGATTGTTTAATAATAATTAAAAAATCCTTCCTGCTCTATATCAAAGTAATCAAAATAGATTTGTAAGTTGTTACAGTGTCCCTGGTGTCGTTATCTGTCCTACCCTTTCACTGGTCACTTATCAGATAAAATTAAAACTTTGCTTTCATTTAAAAAAAAAAAGAAAATAAAAGAAAATTAAAGGGAAAGACATTGGAAAAATGTATTCTACATAATGTCCTGCATAAACACATGAAAATTCCCCTAGTAGAAGATGTACAGTACATGGGAGTGAGGGGAAAATGGAAGAAAAAGAAAGATTCTGAAAATAAATGTTTTTCAACAAAATATGCATATGTTTTACTTCCAGGAGACAGTACCAATAAAGCATCTCCAAATTTCCAGTATTATTTTGTTCATCTTTTGCTTAATGAATCATTCAGTGAACCATCACTTTTTTTGGTCACTTAGGGAACAATTAAAGCTAGGTTACAATGGAATGAAGTGCTAGGTCATGAAACTAATGAACACAAAGGTGACATAACTTATTTACTGAGGACTCACAGCATACCACACTGCTAATACATAACAGTAATGCCTTCATTAGGAAGCATCAATTCTATACAGCACTTCACAATATTAACACTTGTAACTTCCGAGAGGAGAATAAATAATTTGTATTATATTGTAAATAGAGGTTTATCAACTGTAATTCCACAGTGTTTTGTCTTATCTCCTTCACAGTACTATACACAATGGCTCCTATCTCTAGCTGAGATCATGATTAAGATACAGAAGAAACAAATAAAAAGCTACACCTGCTCTTTCCAGTGCATTAGATGGCATTAGATGTTTATTAAAGCAGTCTTTAAGTTGTGAAAATTCTACACTAGTGCCATCTTTAATATTATTTAAAACAAAACAAAACCACAAATAAGCCCTCACAATTCTCCAAGATGAGCTGTGTAGTGTTTCAGAGGTGCTTTTAATGCTACTGGATGTGTTCGTTTTCTAATAATTAGATATTTTCAATATGAAATGTTAAGTGTATTCACAGACACAGTTTCAGGACATAAACTGATTACCAGCTGGAATCTGGGAGAAATTTATCCCTATAGTATATTATTGCAAAATTAGGTACATAATAGGCTTTATTACCTCCTCCAAAGCTTTTGGCATTGACCTCTGGCACAGATAGAGTCAACCGGATGGACCTATAGGCCTCTTCTGCTGTAGCTGTTCCTGCATGCATCTACTTAAAGAATGAGTTATGGGGTGCAAAATTATCATCTCTAGCAAAATCGCCATCACCCTGCCCTCTAATGCAGATCTGCTAATGGTGCGGAACCCATTGACCAAGTTTTCCTCTTGCACATTCCCGATGTTATCTCCACCAATTTAGAGAAAATACAACAATATTAATCTGGTCTCCCATTGTGCTTCTAGATCTGTAATTTCTGTAAGATTAGAGGGCATGGCCCTCCAACTTTATGTTTTCCATTTTGGCATATTTTTTAAATTTTAAGAAATTAGTAGGCTAAGCATAAAAATTAATTGGGAAGGAATGGAGGACTTAATAGGACACAGGTGTCTTACGCAAATGCACTAGTTTATAGAACAGATCCCAAAACACAGTATTGCATTCAGATTAAGATCAATATTTGGATCCTAATCTTAATATATGCATCCTCTTACCAGAAAAATCCAAAGACGTTCTGCAGCTTGCATGTGTTCACACTCACAAAGGATTTTCTAACACCTAAGCTGTTGTTCAGATTCTATATTTATCCATGAATTGAACTTATAAAACAGAGGATACAAAAATAATTTGGCCATTTCAGTATGAGGTCAAAAACCAATGTTGGTTATTTATATCAGTATGGAACCTCCAGAAGCTTGCTTGCTATGTAGTAAGTAGAGAAATTTTCAAATTAGCATCTGTATGTTAGGGGTATGCCTGCATGGTGCAATACACCGCCATGTAAAAACCTCCAAGTCAGATAAGGTTCTGGGAGAAATAAAGGGCTACTATGGTGCAGCTTCTTAAGGGCTAATTAACCTATGCTATGCTATACTGATATCCAAACTAGTGTATTCATATCCTGCCCGTCATCTACAAACAACATGAGGAACATGAACTAGAACTGCGATAAAAATGTATTTTGACACAATGTAAGGTGGCATTCCTCCTGTCAGAAGACAGTCTATTGCCATTTGGAAGATAGCTTCGTTCTGTATATGGAATTAATATTGCAATACTTTTTTTGCCTACAAGTTTTAAAAGGTTTAAATATTTGTTGAGGAAGCTCTGCTATCATTGTTTTGTTGGGCTTTTCTGTCTTGTGTCTTTTTAATGTGGAGTAGGTTATAAAGCAATGCAAGAAAAGGTTATTGCTCTGCTCTGAGAGTTTTGGAAATTCCATTCTGATGTGCTGAATTTAGGAGAAGCTTTAATTACCCCTGTTGTTTAAGGTCCTATGTACTGTCTTATTCAGAATTTCCTTGAAACCATAGCACTTAATGCCCCAGGTAGTTCATACTTCAGAATAAGGGATACTTTAGTTTTTACTGCTGCAGAGGAGTGCAATGTGAATTTTTAATGGAATCAACTCACTGTCTCCCTTTTCTTACTTGGGCATAGCACCAGTTTCAGGGAAAGAAAAGAAGGTGACGGGAGTAAAAACAAATCCAGAAGGAAAATAGTGGCCATCAATCAAGTAATATGTGTAGCTATCTCCTAAGGGTAAAACTGGTGTCGTTCTGTTATATCTCATTTCATTAAGGGCTGACATAAAAAGGGGCTAAAAAGAGCCCAGAAGACAGGAGGGGGGGGGTGGGGAGAGAGAGAGGGAGAGAGATATATTTAATCAGACTGACTGACAAAGTTAGTATATATTGTCTATGAAAGAGGAGTCTCCAGGGTCATGGTTTCAGTGTTGAACAAGAACTCCAGAAAGTTTAGAGAGCTGGATTGAGTCAGAATTGATTTTTCTCTGTTTACTACATTCCCCAGGTGAAAAGGTAATGAACCAAGGCTAAAGCATAAAAAAGGGATAGGTTACTTGGAGGTCTGTGATAAAAATATCATCCAGGTAGATCAGGGATGAACTTTCATGCTCCAGAGCAGGCATCTCACTAACCGCAAAAGGGAAGAAGGAAAAATCTACTGACAAAGCAGAGCATGCTCTGTGATGATATGCTATTCCAACCACAAAATACATGGTAGTCTCAACACTGTAAGCTCATACGGATACCTCTTTACCTGTAGATATGCAAGTATTTGACTGCAGCCTTTTGACAGGTCCATGAAGACTGAGGTAAAGGATTTAGTATGAGAACTACAATTTCTAGGAAGAAACGCCAGAAGTCAGAAGCCTGGGCTGTTAATTAGGACCGAAAGTGAGAGATTTGGGGCTCCAAGCCTCACTAGTCCTGTGACATCTACCTCACTAGTATGATATAATGCTTTCCTCGCATCACTGCCCTTTCTCACACCAACACTGACAGAGACACTGCATGAAAAGGCATGTGTTCATTGGTCCCAGCATTTCATATTTGCTCAATACCAAGCAGGGAGTAAGGCTTGGACTCTGCATTGCATCCTGTTTATGGAGCCCTTTCTTGTTCCTTTTCCAGAAAAGAAAATGGAATAAAACCAGTTGACTCCTTTTACTGTCCTACCCTTTCATCCCAAAAAGTTCAGAGCAACTTTTTGTCTCAAACTTCTTTGGGTCCAGGAAGAGTGAAGAAATCAGTGCTGTTGATCAAACCTGAAAGGGGTCATTTTGGATGCTGGAGATAAGCACTGAAATAGTTACTGACAAAGGATGGCAAAGATTTATCCAAATTTCGTTTTTCTTCTACAGAATTCTAGTATGTATTAATGAATGCTTTGTTGGAAGTTTCTTTCATAAGCAGAGTCAAAACTAGAGATCATGAACAGCACAAGCTCTGTCCCAGCTCATGTTGAATCATACTAGTGGATTAAGTGATTAAAAAGAGACACAAACTCCATAGTCTGGTGGTTAAGACATTCATGCATGATATTAAACTCCATATGACTTACCCTCAGAGTATTGAGATTTTAGTGTAGTTTTGACCATGGTCTGCCTGTCTGTCTCTCACTTTTTCCCAAAGAATTTCAGCAGATTCACTTCCACTCTTGGGCTAAACTGAAAACTATTTCTTCTCCTCAAAATCTCAAAATCATGCTTTGGATTAGAAAGTTGTTTCTATTCGGAGTTTTGATTCCCTTTGAATTTAGAAAAAGGTGCAGTGTTAACATTTTTACCTTGAACAACGACAGGAGAGAGAGGGTAATAAAAGTAAATCTCAGGTATTTCTTCTGTTGCCTCTGGTGTTCATATTCATTTGACTTGTCATTGGCTAGTGCAATCCACTTAAAATGATTTTAGGATACCCATAAAAATTTCAGGGACTGATTACAGGACAAATTGTGAAGCTTCTCAAAATAGTCTAGAAGAACAAGAAGCAACTGGACTCTAGTGCTGATATCTATGTCCGTATGAAATACATCAGGTCCACAATGTGAACCTATAAACAAGGTTGTTTTTGAAACAAGAAAGGCAGGCAAGAGACTGAAGTGGGTCAAGCAGAAGTACTGCACTGGAGACAGACAGAGGAGATAAGAGATAGTGGTGCCTTCCTTTTTCTCCTTTTTTCTTTTTTTCATTTGTGAAAAAATAAACTCTTTTCTTCTTTATAATGCCATAGGATGTATTCAGGGAAGAGTGAAATGTCTGAAAGCTGGTGTAGCATGAAGCAGCTAATGCTATTTGACACCTTTGGATCTAGTAAACATGACGGTAGGAGTTTTGAGCACCAATTTAACAATTAGAAGCCCAACATAGGAATTTAGAAATACACTGGAAGATGACTTCAAATATTAAATCTGCCAGTGCTCTGAGCTCTCAGATTACGGAGCAGTGGCAACAGCAGCCAGCTACATACTTGAAGTTTTCATGGCCTTTGATGGAAAGTAGACAAAAGCTAGACCCACAGAAAACATTCTGCCCTCAAAGAAGACCACGCAGGTCTCCCATCCATTGATTTTTTTTCATTTCAGCTTTTTTTTTTCATTTTTTCACTTCAGTAAAAGTGATTTCAGCAAAATTACCTGCAAAGGCTTACAATGGAAACCTCACCTGCTGATAGATACGTCTAACCATGCAGAATACAGGCAACACAAAGGATACTCACAGGATACTGGCATTTTTTAAACTAAGCAACCATAATTCTTTTAAAATAACTTTTAACTCTGTATTGTAACAGTTTGCTTTATGATGTCATGCCTGGGCAATTACAGAGCCGTAATTGCATAGCTATGACTCATTGCAAACCAATCAGTGCCGTCAGTTTCCTAATGCTATTTTCTACTATAACATTGTTATTGTAAAGGCAGGAATTCTTTAATCATCAAATTGAATGTCTGCCAAGAGCTCATTTTATTGACCATTAAACATACTTCTGTTTAGAAGAAATGCTACAACATCACTGTTTCCAATAGCAGATTTGTTCTGCGGTGGTTTTTCACAGGAAAATCTGCAACCAAATGATAGGTCAAAAAAATGTTTATATTCTGCAAATGTACATGATATTCACAAATGAAGTCCTAATCGAAACTGTATTAAAATGTGTAGTGAAGATTACTGTTTTAAAAAGGTATTGTATCAGATTCTATGCAAGGAAACAACAACATGCATACTTTCAATGACAAACACTAAAATTTCTCAAAGATGACAGTTCCAAAAATTAAAACTAGTATCTGCACCTGAACACCACCTCTGCATATCTTTTGATGTTTGACACCTCTTGGCAATTCAAGTGTAATTTTCACTAAGGTCACAGTTTTAGAAAATTAAGTGGAAAATGGTAAACCCACTGCTGAATTGTAGGAACATTTTTTAATGACAATTTTATAGTTTCTTCTCAGCACTGTCAGAGGATTCCATGGGAGGCACAGTACGATGTTGCTTTATTCAGAGAATAATTTTCCACCTGCTGGAAAGAGGTATCTTGTTGGCAGATACTTCAATAATCTGAAAATTGAGGTTAAATAAAAATACACAGACAGCCATACTGGCTTTAGTTGCAGAATGGTGGGTTGGTCCCAATTTTTGGAAAACTTGTACAAACCTTATGCCAGTACCTAAATATTTCTACAGCTGCAATTTCTGAGAACACTTGCAGCCCCATTCAGCAAAAAATTACCCTATTTGCAAAAATACATCCTCTTTGGACAGTAAGACTATGGGAAAAACATGTAATTATGTTACCTTTTATCTTTAAACACACAGCAAGTCTAGAGTCTATAGGCATAATCTCACTGCATTGACCTGCCAGTACCAACTAATGATTTCCAACTGTTTTCTCTTTTTCTTGTTCAGTTCACCTAGGAAAGTGTGCAGAGAGTAAAACTAAAATAAAACCTTTTTCTAAGCCAGTAAAAAAATTAGTACTCCTTTGCAGCTCCATAAACATCAGTAGAATCATTATTATATTTGTCACTAAATGACCAATTCAATCAATGATAAAGAAAGGGGAAACAGTGCAGTCTAGTAATGTACTTAGAAAAAAGGATGTGCTTATACAACAAAACAAATCTGATTATGTGAGTCTGTAAATAAGCAGAGGTTTTTGTTCTCTACGAGTTAGCAACCTGAGATATCCTTTTAACTGTCATGAAAAGTAAAATAGGTATTATTAGCAATAAGGAAACACAAGAGGCACCAAGAAAAAAGAAAACAGCATTTACATGCTGGAAAAGAAGTGAAAGAGTAGAGCAAGACATGGCAAAAGAAGAGTGTGTCTGTGGCACAGGTGTACTGACAAATGCATCTGCATTTTAGCACAGGCATGTCACATGATGACAGAGAATCAAGTCCCGAATTTTCCAGAGAATAAACCAGTCTTTTGGAATCATAGTATCAAAAGGCAAATCAACTTGGCCAGTTCATGTTGCAAGTTAGGTGCTACCTTGGAAAAGAACTACTATTTATGGGTGGACAATTCACTGCTGAAGTCATTAGATGATGCTGAAAATGGTTTTTTATTTGGTTGCTCTTCAGTGAAGGCAATGAGACAGAGGCAACTCCATGGAACAGTCTCTGATGCTTTGGAGCATTTCCCTTTCTTATTTCCCCTATCCAGGAAAGCATAAAGGGAATAATGCTTTGGATCTCAGTGGATAAGCCAGTATTGTTTTCTAAACCACCCTGAGGTTGTTCTCAAACCCAAAATCAATATTTGTTTAGAAATTAACCCAAAAGGATTCAGCTCTCCCACCTGAGCATACACAGAGCCTTAGTATCCCAGTGCTTTGTATCCTAGGGGACAACCATCAGTAGACTGCCTGAGCACAGATGAAGAGCTTGGTCTTTGCTGTTAGTCATAGGTCATGCTAGGTTACCCAGAGCTTTTGAAGACTCCATTCATGCCAATTCAATTGGGTTTTGATATATGACATCCAATTTCCTGTAATTTCACCCATGTGAGTTTGGGAAAACTCACTTCCAGATAAAGGTATAGCTAAAACTAATTGTTTCACATCAGAGGCTGTACCACAGGTATCCAAGATGCATCACTGAGTTAGGACTAATAAAAATTTATCCCTTTTGCAGTGCTGATGTGATCATGTTCTCTCCTTGCCTTGTAAATCCACAGACAACTGTCAGTTGCACACAAAGCAAACTGCAGATATCCACTGAAACATCCAAAGCAAAAATTTCTCAAATGCAGAAAGAATATTGTCACACTACTGAGTAGATCAGAAGCTGAATGAGCAGCATAGACAATCATTACACATCTCTACTTCTTGGGCATTTGTCAATACTAACCTTTTGTGAAAGACATCAATAAAGGAAATCGGTATTGCTAATATTCCTCAGAAGAAAATGTCTTTATCAGCACACAAACAACTTGACAAATAAAATACGTCAATGAGACAGGAGTTTGTGAGAAACTTGTCTCAAAGAAGGAACCAATCCTTGCTCTGCTGAAAGAACTGAATAAGGAAATTGTTTAGTGCTTTGCTAGCTGCTATTGTAGTTGCAACAGTTTGTCTGAAGGTTGTGTTATAAGTGATAATTGAGCAGAAGGAAAGAGAATGACCGACTAGTGATGGACGGTCAACTACTGAAGCAAAATCAAATGGATGAGGGACAAGAAGTCAGAGATCTCAGCAACCCTAGCCACAGAAACCAGACTTTAGCAGAAAGGTTACCTTTTTCCTCTCCCTTTAAGAGATAATCCTCTGAAAAGAAAATAGCAATGACTACGGTCAGGAGCCTAAGTGCACCCATGAGCACCCTTGCCCTGAACAGCCCCAGCCGGACTCCCAGCCAGGCCCTCTCAGCCCATGATCTGAGGGGCTCCATACAGGCTCGGATCAGGGAACCCACACCTACCCTGAGACATGTCCCCTGCTATTCCTGACTTGCTCCTTGGTCTTCCAGACTGATCTTGGACCAGACTTGTCATCTAACATTTGCTTCATGACCACAGGATCATAGATTAACCCTGTCCCTGCCTGCACCTTGGCTTGTATCCTGTAGGCAAGGGCCCTGTCTATGTTGGAGGCCATCCCCAGCTCCCAGCTCAGGGCTCCTCATGGGGCTGTCCCACTCTTGCTTCTCCTGGTAATGGCTGAGGCAGGAGAGAAAGCAAGGAGAGTAAGTCTCATCTTCTCTTTTCCCCTCCCAATAAAAAAACCCTTGCTGCATGCAGCGTCTGTGTGTATGTGTACACTAGAGCAAGTACATGGTGGAGTAGTGTTTAAAGTACTGTCTGGTGTGTTTGTGGTGGAAAACAGCAGGAGGAAACAAGAGCTACGTCTGGAAAAAATGATGGAACAGGCATGGGGACCTTAGGAGATTATGAATGCAGAAAAGAAAACTTCAGACCTTGAAGGTAGTGCCTGACACAAAGGAAGGAAGAAACTAGTTAGTAGTGCTTTTAAAGAAAATTAAAAAAAAAACATGATTAATGGAGCCAGAAGGAAGACTTCAGAGTAACACTCCAGACTGACTCCAACGGCAAGAAAAAGCTAGGCCATGTGGCTGAAGACTATGTCTAACACTAACAGGTCCATCCACAAAGCAAATCCAGAAAGGAAAGTTATGACAATTATGCGCATACATGCAAATAGAGGTCTGAAAAATATGCAGAAGTCAAACATCAAAATGGGTAAACATTGTCATCTTGTTCCTTTCAGGACTAATTAAAGCTGGAAATATCGAACAAGATTAAATGCTTCCTACTGTATTCAAGTCCCTTGGAAAAACAGTTTCCAACACTTATTGTCCACCTAGAGTGGTTGGTTTTTCAACTTTTCATCTTTTCAACTAATGTCATCCAACCATCACATGACACCTCTAAGTAAATGAAGTGTGGTTGTCTTTATTTACTTCACCTAGATCTTTATGAGTATTTTTATTTTACTTTAAGGTCTGGTACCAACTCAAAATTATGTACACTATTTTGGACATTCAGATAAATATTTTGGGAAGTTGTTATCCTCGCTTTGTATTTGTGGAGATCTAATGATAAATGAGTAACATGGTGGGACTTGTCAAAAAAGTGTAAATTGAATGAAAATACAAGTCTACAAAAATGCCAGCCCCTAGCACTGTGGAGCACCCCAGAGCACCCAAAGTGTAGTAGGTTTCCTATTACAGGAATTGCATGGTCTAGTTTCAAAAGTGCACTGGAAGGATAGAGGCAAAGATTCCGTTAACGACCAGTAACAAACACAAAAAACTCCGTATTATCTGGAAATCTAAGAAATTTTGAAGGAGTCTGTGACAACATTACCAGAAAATAAATGGGCTTTCATATTTCTCATTGAAAATTTTCTAATCTCTAGCTACAAAATCTTAAAAATAAACAAAAATTTACATCGTAATATAGGAGCTTCACAATTACTAAGTTGTTAATTTAGTTATCCTAATTACAGACAACCACTTCAAGACAGTCTGATAATTTTTAATAAAACCCTACAGGTTGCTTAAAAAAATACTGCAGACCTTGATCTGGTCACAGTTGCATAGTTATGTAAATAAAAATGGGTACCTAAAGCTGCACACAAGCTGGAAGAGTCAGTATCTAGACATTCAATTTTAACAAAAAAATACTGTTTGATGTGTATTTTAGGATAGGCTTGATTCAAACCATAAATACAGGCTTTTTGAATGCCTGCAAACCAATGTTCAGAAAGCTAGTGAGTCCTGCTCTTTCACATACACGAAGTGAAGCAGAACTTCCTCTTTGCTAGTAATGGCAGCTGTTGCTGTCTCATTCCTTCTCTGTAGATTCCCCACAGATTCTCTGGCAAGATTTGGAAGATGTTTTTCTATTGTGTTGTCCCATTATAAAGTTTCAGAGTTCACCAATCATACAAAGACTGTTTTCTCCCTAACCTCCTGTTATGCAGCCTATCGGGGTGTTTTTCAGCAGGGTAAGTGGTATCTCTGTCTGCTTGAAAAGCGACCATTAAAAATGGGCCCTGTATTATGCCTCCTGTTTGTGTCTAGTGATTAGTAATGGCTCTGTTAGGAAATTGAATTAAAACCAACACTTTTCTATTTGATGTCTCAAAGGTCTGTACTGATCGTTGGTCATATTACTTAAAATACATTTTAGTTACAATTAAAACACTGCTTAATAAGTACATTTGACACCAAACACACCCAAACACCTAAAAGAGTAAATGGCATTTATTAACGATACTATCTAATCTGGGTTTTGGGAAAACAAGTAAACTTTTAGAAGCCTTTCAGCAGTCTTTAAAATTTATATGTACCTATTATAACAACAACTTTCTTTGAGCCTCCTTTTCACTTATACCTTGTCTATGCTCAGCCTGACATACGATTTCATGCAAATGGGAAAATTAGTAGGAAGGAATGCTCAAACGTCCAGTGTCAAGGGCCATAAGGCAGTCAAGAATTAGTAAGGAAGGTATTAACAAAGGCATTTTCCTAATCTGACTCTGCACTCCTACTGAACCATATCAGCTCCTGCCTTCTTCCTCAAAAGTCCTTTGCAGCCTGTTGCCAAGTTTCAGGGCAGAGTTCAAACTAAATGTAGTGTTTTTAATGATGTTCACTATTTATCTAGTGAATCTCTGTTCAGTACAGGAAACAAGTTAGGGAGATTGCTTTTGCCTTCTCCCTCTTTCCCAGTACTCTGCTTTTCCAAGCAACCAACCTCAGTCCATTTTTTCTAAATCTTTTCAGGCAGCTGAGGAGCTTGAACTTTCTTTTTGCCATCCTAGGGAAGTGTCTAATGACCTCTGGGTTAGACAAATCAGAAGGTGAAAATAGGAACAACTCTGTGTGATAACTGAGGTCTGAAGCTTTAAGTCTAAAAAACAATACGCAAAAGATAGTTGTCCAGTCCTCCTGTATAAATAAACTCCTGTCATGCTGAGTGTCTTTTAAAGGTTTGGGTAACCACACATTTCTGCATTGTATAGATGAAGATAGAAAGTTTGATTTAATTATTTCTTCTCCTCTTACTCAGAAAGGAGAAAAACTAGGAGAAAGAATCAAAATTTGCTTGCATTTCAATTACCTCAACCCATTAGGTAAAACTCAGACAACTTACCTTTTAAACCATTAGTATATATAACAGAGTTTTTGACACATGTTTTTATTATATTCATGTTGCTTGTAGAGTAGTAATATATTTACAGATCTCCTTTTCATCACCACTTTCTTTCAAAAAAGCTCAGTAAACAGACACTTCATCTTCAAAGTCCCAACAGGAGTGAATGTAGTAACTCACATTGTATTAAAAATGACTTAAAAAACAGAGCATGTATACATACGAATTAGGAAAAATCAAGATGAAACATGGCAGGAGAAGTAAAATACTGTCCTGAGAGTAGCGGCCCTATTATGTTCTTCACAGAGTAGATCAATGCATTTTTGATACAAACACAATGCTTAGTTACAAAGGCATAAGTCCTGCAATTGACTTTGCATAGACAGATTCAGCTGCCCTCTTGAAGCCTCATTGACTTCAATTGACTCCCATGTGGAGTCAGTTACAGAATCAGAGACTCTGGTAATGACCACGCTATAAGGGCCTGAGTCCTTGTCCATTAAACTCAGTGTGAGATTTTTCAGTTGACTTAGTGAATTTCAAATCTGAGTCTAAATGCAGATAGATAAGAAAGCATAAGTAGTTTGAATGCATTTCTGAATTAAAAGACATTCTTTCAACCATTGCATCTAAACGTTAAACTCAGCAGCATACATCCTTTAAAAATTCATTCGTCTCTGTTATGAGAAAATAAATAAAAAGGAATGCAAAGAAAGGTTACATCCTAACTGCTTGAATTAACCTAAAAAGAGGGTAAAGGTTTTTTTCCCCTGAATTTGCACAGCATTAAAGCTCTGCTCTTCTACTACTGCGGTTATGTGCAGTGCATTTCACCTTAAAAAGGTCTACTCATTTTCATTGATAGTTTTGTACATTTACAGTATAACTCAATGTTAATTAAAGTCAGTCAATGCAACCAAAACAATTATAGGCTCTCTTTTGGATTTAAATGTTCCACCACTGAACAGTTACAATTAAATGCAATTAAATTTTCTGTTTACATAGGCTACATTTCTTTATACTATCATTTTTATGGCTTTACAGTGAGAGGGAAAAAGCCACCACAGTCCCCAAATTTCTTCACATATTTTCATCCTATGTCACTTTCACAGTAAGAAACACTGATGACAATGCTTTCTTTAATAAGAGCTAAGAATTGTCTTCTGCATTTCTTATCTTGCAGACATTCAGATCTGCTGTCAGTGAACCAGGGTCTCATCAGAAAAATTACCCATTTCAAAAGCTTATTAACACTAATTCTTTCCTTTAAGTAAGCAAAACACATAGATTTTTAGAAGCGGAGAACAATAACATAGAGATAAAATATGTATGGTAAATATTTGCATTTCTTGTGTTATTCCAAATTCATTTTTTATCTTTGTGTTTGTAAATTGCCTAATTTTTAAGACACTTGGGGTAAGATCATTACTTTTACCTACACTTTCTCCGTGCAATAAATACAATATATGCATTTATAAATACAAAATAATACAGTAAATGTGGAATATTCATACAGACTATTTTTAGTTTACTGCATTCCAGAATTTTTACTGCCTCTTTTACCACTCACACTGCTGTAAAACAGAAGTAATGACATCTGTCTTCGGTAGATAGACCATAATGTAAAATTAATGCATCTATATACTAACAGGCACCTCTAAAATAATATTTGAAGACATCACCTATAATATTCAATTTCTGGAGATGAAGTAGTCATTCGTATAAGCAATGTAACTGGCCCTGTCTGATAGAGAAATTGCCTCAAAATTCCAATGCCACAACCTTGTTTCTCTTAATTTTGCTAATCTACTTGTAATTAAATTTCTCATGCTATAGATGTACACAGGCTACCTGTTTTGGGAGATACTCCAGAACAAGGTGAGCCTTTTTTTTTTTTATATTAAGATGAGTGTTAAGTTATTTTTCATTAAATCCTGGTAACTGTTTTTTTTCCAGCTTTAGATGACTTGATGACATGGAGAATTTTCAAAAATGTGATTTTGTTTCACTATCTTTTAAGACCTTTTTGGCATACGCTGGAAAATCCATGCAGACATGCTCAGTTCTTCTGTTCTTGGTAAATTGCAGTTGTATACATGCTTAGTGGAGTTGTTTTCAATTTTAATAGCTACATACCTGCCTTAACTTTATCAAGCCTCTAGTGGTGTTGAGATTGTGTATGTCTTTCTTACACTCACAGAGCAACTATCCAGGTCTCCTGAAGCAAGGAGTTATTGGTGTTCATCCAGACATTGTCTGCAGCAGCTGCTCTCAGCTGCAGAGGGCTTGTGCAAGACCAGCATCCCAAAGAGAGTTAGGAGGCCTTTCTCCCCCAAGCTAGAAGTATTTCCCCAAGTAGATCTCAAACCAGAAAAAATAGGAGGAATCATAGAGCAGGAAAAGCAAATTGGTCCAAAAGGCTTTGCATAACCAAAGCTGGCACACAGCAACAGGGGGATCTGCTTTGCACAGGACACTGAGCTCACATAAGGGTTCAGACAATTGAGGGAAAGCTTAGCCAGGCTGTGTGAGAATGAGGGGAGGAGGAGACCAAAACAAGAACCAGTGTGCATTTCCACAGAAGATCTATCCCATGCAATGACACAGCAACTCTTGTAGAAAAAAGTTATGAGACAGTTAAAAGCTGACTTTTTATGAATCTGGATCTCAAGCAGCTGATCCAGTTTGAGCTTGAGTCTTTACCTCATTTCACCAAACAGATAATTTTCATGAAATTCATAAGAATGTAACACCTCTGAGATTCTTTCCTGGTGAAGTTCAGTTGATACGAGTCCTACTGTTATGAGTGGGGCAACAATGNACAGCAACAGGCGGATCTGCTTTGCACAGGACACTGAGCTCACATAAGGGTTCAGACAATTGAGGGAAAGCTTAGTCAGGCTGTGTGAGAATGAGGGGAGGAGGAGACCAAAACAAGAACCAGTGTGCATTTCCACAGAAGATCTATCCCATGCAATGACACAGCAACTCTTGTAGAAAAAAGTTATGAGACAGTTAAAAGCTGACTTTTTATGAATCTGGATCTCAAGCAGCTGATCCAGTTTGAGCTTGAGTCTTTACCTCATTTCACCAAACAGATAATTTTCATGAAATTCATAAGAATGTAACACCTCTGAGATTCTTTCCTGGTGAAGTTCAGTTGATACGAGTCCTACTGTTATGAGTGGGGCAACAATGCTATGAATAAATAAGCCTCATCTTCTTGCAAATTGCATGGGGGTTACTGAACCCATCCAGGCAGAGGAGGACCAAGTTAATGATGCATAGACCCTCTGGATTCCAGTAGTTCCTAACATTTAAATGCTTGACTTTGCAACTTGAATAATGATTAATGCGGCAGTTCCTTATGCTGCATTTGTAATGTACTATCGTTGTGAAGTTTGAATGCATTAGCCAGATTAAAATGAACAGTTATTGTCAGTGGTACAAATCAAACTTCTCCAACTACTAATCTCAAATGGAACGGACACAGATCAGCCTTCCTAAGCCCTCCCTCATGTTTTGCAGTGGAATGCATTATTTGTTTGCTGCCTTTACTACGTACAATATACTCTTGGAAAGGCAAGTTTCAAATATATGTTCTATATCAACCACATGAAAAATGTTTGCCCTGTATTTTCACTTGCAATTGAACTCTCTGGAGGATAAGAACTACGAGATCAAAGCAAACTGAAAGAAGTCGTAAAAACTGTGCCACACATCAACACCCTGTTAATACATGGAAGTTGTCAAAGCTGGATGCAACTGCAATGTCAATGGGGAGAAGGGAGGCTGAGGGGTGGCACAAATGCTACACACAATTCAAAATATGCTCCACAGAGTCAGGGCTACTGAAGGTTATTTCTTTGTGCCCCTTTCATATAAATCTGCCTTGTTCCTGTGCTTCTGTCTCTGAGAGTAGGACAAAGGAACTCAGCGGACTAGGGTAAAAAGATACTGCTTAAAAATGCATTAAGGAAAAATAAGAAGGGTTTTGACAACAACTCTAACACTCCAGGCTGGGCTGAGAAAACTAGAAATGCATTATCTGGAAAAGGTGAGCCATCTTATATTTCACAAAATAAGTAGACATATTTTTGGCTTGGAGTGGTAAAATGTGTGAATTATTAGGCTTTTGCTAACCATTTGCAGTTTAATTTTAAAATGTACATATAAAGGTAAAGATAAAGATATAAATATACAGATAGATAAATGTAACACATTTAAGAAGTTTAGATTAAGTTGGAGTGGAAGAAAAACTGATGTATGACTACAGAGGATTTATAGAGACATTTTTCATTAAAAATTCGTTCTGTGTACTAATGGACACCTGCAGTCCACCTCCAATGCTATCAGCTTTGGCCATTTATCAGCATTCGGACTACACAATCAACAAAAATAACTGGAGATATTTGCCATGAATGTCAAGGCATTATTACCAGAGTCAGAGGGAATGTTTGCCCATTTTGTTAAGGATTCTGCACTCATATTTTGAGGGCAGCTCTGTTGGTTTAACTCCACTTAAAAAATCTAGCTAGTGAGCTAGATAATTTTTTGGATAATAAACATGAGAATTTAGAAATATGATTGTAACTTTGAAGAATGCTTCGTGGGTTGCAAAACATACACATATTTTCTGAATCCAGTATCACTATACTTGTTTTTTCCTAACCATAATTACTTCAAGACAATAGCGTTAGTGCTTCTACTGAAAAAGCAGACTTATTACCATAACAAAAATACAGGAGAAGGATACTTTTGGGATTATATAAATTCTACCTTTATTGCCTCTTCAAGAACAACTGAAAAATGTCAAGTGTCAGCTAACCTATTCTCATTCATCAGCTCTTTCTGTTCAGAGTAGAATCAACTTCAAGAAAGGATAGTTAGGAAATGGGTGTTGACAAAGTGTGATTTTAGCCTAGTATAGCTAATCTCTTTAGGCTCTATCTATAGTCAGTGGAGTAAGATAGTCTCCCATAGAGGATGATTCAGAGCAGAAACCTAATTTAGCTTGTCTGACTCACTCTCCTCAGAATGAATCAGCAGGCACTCTTGACCAACATTATGCCTGAAAATTGAAAATGCCTATTCTCTACCTGAGCACATATGATGCACTATTCCCAATCAGAAAGAAATGTATGTTCTCTACAGTACTTACTGTAACCCACTTAAAATCGCATTTTCTTCTAGAAAACACTAGAAAGAAAAAAAGATCAAGAAGTGAACAAAAGAACAAGACAAAACATAAGACTGTTAAACAGCTGGTCAAAGCAGCTTAAGTGCTTATGACCACAGCTGATACAGGAAAAATGTCATGAAGTATATACTTGCTCCAGTTGATTTATCTGTTTAAGTTAAAGAGTCTATTGAATGTGAAGAAGTAATATGCTTAACCAACTGTATCCTTTTAGGGGTAAAAGCTGCGATTTCCTTTGTGAACTTGGGCTTTTCTTAGTATGCCATAAGCTCGGCTGGGAGATGAAGCTAGTTCAGAAAGTTAATTTCAAGTGGAATAAAATCAGTCATATACAACAGCTTGGCAGGAGCAAAGGTGACAGAAAAAAATACCCACAGGTATCAACTTTTCTTACCATCCTGTTCATACTTATTTTTTTCCAGAAGGAGGAAAAGAAAGAGGTATTCTTGAAGTATATGAAAAGGCAAGAGTTACCAAGGATGATATTACACATTTTTAGGCTTTAATGACTCACAGTTATATCAACGAACGATGAAAACTGCATGTTAATTAGAATTGGTGACCTTGGGAACACTCAACTCAGTAGGCAGATTTCTCTGAAAGAAAATACCCTCCAAGTTGACTAGAGTTGCAATATCGGAAAACAAGCTTATTTGAGAACTCACTTTTGCATTTTTTAAATATATTTCAGTATATATTTGAAAGGGTAATCCCCTTTAAAGATTTTATCAATGTTAGCATTCATAAAATATATAAACATTCTAATTTCACAGAATTTCATTTTTCTTACTTTTAGAGTAGATATAAACATTTATATAAAATATTTCCATCAGAATTATTTTACCTAATCTGCAAAGAGAGCCACAGATCAGTTCACGCAACAGCATTAAAAATACAAATCTTAGGGAAGATTTTACAAAAGAGTTTTACCGGCTAACTGTAGTCCTGTTTGCCTAAATGGCTGAGACTATGAATAGGTCTACACACTTTACACCTACAGAGTAGTAGTAATACTCTGTTACGCTCACTATGTCAGAACTAGCTTTAAAGCAGCTTGCTTGCGGCTCTCTGGCTAGCTTGAAGGCTCTAGGTAGACAATACTTACAAATATCTGCTTTGCACTTTAGCAGCATAAGTATAATTCAATAGCAGCAGCAACTGCAAGCTAGATGCACTTGGATTAAACACTCATGTGGAAGGGGGCATAGTTATTTCAGCATTTTTTAAAATGCTACCTTGTCTATTTCAAATATGTTCTTTAACATCCAGGAGTCAGTGCAAGTCATTTCAACACGAATTTGTACACACATCAGCCACCTGTTAGGGGTCCTCTGCACTTTTCTCCACTCTGTTCTTTGTCACTGTCACCACATCATCCTCCAGGCATTCTGCTCAGCATGAAACATGAGCGATACCTCTTGGGTTTATCTTATGAGGAGAGGGGAAGCACTATAGCTCTGCACTGCTGCATCATAACGTTTGTATATATGCCCCATAGTGTCTCATCAGGTGATGACCTTGCATTTTTGCATCTTGTAGTCACATTCTGATGCACATCATCACACCATGATGCTGCATTTCAATGCAAATTCACCTCAGGAGGCCTGAAATAAAACTGTGGTGTTTCTAGATGTCCTGAAGCCTAGGAAATTGAAAAACTTGATATAGAGCTTTAAAAATTGGGACTGCACTGCAAGTATTACCGAGTCCATGGATCTCATAACCAATACTACTTTAGGCAATGAACAATTCAACCAACAGCAGTGTATGGGAGTTCACTATTAGTTTAAGGAATAATATTTTGTTTGCTGACTTGCTTTTGGCTTACTTGCTGTCATGAGCCTAACAAAATAAACTAGACTGTTGAGCAAACAGCAGTCAGTTTAAACTCTTTGAATGACTTGCTTACCACAGACTTATTATCTAGCTAACCATTTAAGCTTTGTTCCTACTTTAATGTGAGTCTAGGCATAAAATCATGGTAGAGGCTTATTCCAAGGGTTTTGTGTTGTTGAATTGAATTGAATCCTCATCAATTTATGAATGTTTCCACCAGGTTAGCCTCACAGAGGTGTTAGAGATATGCCAAATGGTAACAAACAGAGAAGGAGTATCTTTGTATTATAAGACAGAAAAGAATCCAAAGCCCCTGGAAATGTATTAGTAAAACCTAATATATCATCTAGCCATGTGTTAAAAGAAGCTGAAGGAAAGCTACCTCCATGCTCACTGTATAGAATTTCCTTAAATGGCCTCATTAAACTGTTTTTCACACCAGATTTGCACAGGGAAGTCAGATGAAGAAACCTTCACAGAGACCTGTGGAAGGCTATATGGAAGCAAATGCCTCTGAAACTACACTAAGACTGTTTCAGCCATTTAAGTAGGTCTAAAGCACGCCATTTAAGCAGTCCCTTTGTAAGCTATGCACACTACATCTTCCTCACAAATACAGAAACTATTCCTAGTTAGGTCATAGATGTCCTCTGTAATGATGTAAATGTTGCTCCTCTGTGCCTCATAGCACTACTGTAACCCAGGGTAAGAAAAAAGGGGCAGTGAGAGGTGTGTTATTCTGCCTTAGTGTCTTTTTTGTTCTGTAAAAAGGGTGTTACATTGATTTCTTCCAAATAATATCATCTTAACACTGGGAAAGTAATCATAGCTCTGTGCTAAATGGTTCTTCAACCTGGGGTTGATTAGGGACTATGTGACAGAAGTGACCTACAAGCATGGATACTGACCGGTCCTGTAGATTATTCACTTTGAATGTCTCTGCTACTGAGCACACCCAACCAGACATTCAAGTTTAGCAGATGTTTCAGTTTTTCTTGCAAACAGAAACTTAAAAGGGCTACTTTTCCTACGGTTTCAAGGACTGCAAAAGCCGACAGGCCTACATACACGGACAGAAAGAGTTAATGTTTAGAGCTGGACACCAAAGGGAACTGAAAGGGTAGAAAGATTTGTATGTGCACCGAAATTGAAAAGACTAGTAGATTTACTCATCATAGGGCCAAAAAAATGTTTGCTTCATTTTTTTTCATAAAAATTCTGGAAACCACTGGGGTCAGAGACAAGTTACTGGAAAAGAAGTCTCCTTTGCAGTGACCAGTCCTGTTCTGCAATCTTACCATTAAGTGAGACAAAGACCAAGCTGAGGTAGAAGTATTTTACTTTAAAGCTACACCTAGCTGGTTTACAGCTGTGGAAAAGAGAGCTGTATCACTTAGAATGTCTTCACACTTACTCTTTGGATTACATAGCTTTTAACATATGTTAAGGTCTGTTTCTTCTCTATGGGATGTTGCATGAAAGTGTCAGAAACAGGTATTGAGGCACTGAGATTCTCATTAAAAAGCTGTCATGCCCATATGTGCTTAAAATTAGAACACAAAATAGAGTTTAAGTTATTTAGTTGAGAAAAAATATGAAAGAAAGGAAAGCACAAAAGAGATCTTCCCAGTGGTATGTTCAGTTTTCCTTGTAGGTGATATGATCACCAAAGCAACCTAGATGGTTATGAACACCCTGTGGGTAGACTATCTGGCAGCACATAGATGGTCACCATTCACACCCAAATCATGTATACAGAGATGACACCACTCTAGGAATCTGAGTGTGAATGAAGGAAGAAGAAGAAAACAGCCAAACCAGAGTACCTTATAGAGGCTGCTGACCTCAGTGCAGACAGAGCATCCAAACTCTGGTTTGCACAACTTAACTAAAATTACCTGCTGGAGAAGCCATATACAATCTTCTGGGAAGCCATAATTTTCAATTTTCTGTTTGTTTAGAAACAGGTGCAGAAGGAGCTGGGATTCAGCAAGGATTTCTTGCTCTTACAGCACCATCAATTCTAGAGCAATCGTTCTAGACCCATTCCTTTTCCCACTTGTCTTTCCTCAGCAACACTCCCTCTTCAAAGCTCCCACTAGGAGTGTTTCTCCGGTTTATAAATTGGTTTTGGGAGCGGTAGCTAGCTCCACTACTGCTTGCCAAAAGGGTCAGGGATTATTTTTTCCTCAAGTACAATGACTATACTTGGCAGCTGCTGTTCTCATACTGTTCCAAACAAAGACTACGCATGCTTCATAAAATCAAACTTGCACACTTAAAGGGTGGAATTAGCTTCATTTGCAACGCAAAATTAAAAAAAAACCCCATGATATTTGGTCTAAATATTGTCTCCTGAAGGTGCTAGCATCTCCAAGTTGCACCTAATTATCACTGACCAGAAGGCCAGACCATCTCCCTAATATTCTGGGTCATTAAAAGCCAGCACAATTTGCTAGCAGCACTTGCATAGCATGCTGATGAAGCGTTCTGACTCATGGTAAGCAAGTGGGTCAGAAGAAAGGATCTTCGTATGCTTACATGAGGTTATGGTCACTGCCAGTCTGTTAGGGGCATCTCCCATCACAGCTCAGGATCTAATGAAGTCACAGCACTCTGGACTTCTGCAGTTATTAAAATGCTCTCTGCCCAGAAGGAATACAGAAATCTGCTGCTAATATAGGTCATTCAGGGAACCCACGTTCCCATTCCCAATTACATTTGAATGGGATACAAATGGGTATAATTAGCTGACCTAGTAGGCTGACTAATACTTTCTCCTCTTCCCTCACTGCCCTAGACTCCCCCTGTTCAACATTCAAGCACACATTTCTATTTCATGAGGCTATTTGCAAGATCACTAGCCTTTCTCCTGAGATTGTTAGTACATGTGGCTCCATTTTAGTTGGTTAACATGTGCGCATTAGAATCCCCATCACCCTGCAACTCTGCTGCAAATATGCCTTGCCTACTTTCACGATCTCTATTTGCTATACTATTCATCATCCATTACACTTCTGAAATCTGAGCGCATGTTGCAAATAATATAATGGCTCTATTATAGCAAAACAGCAGCCCTGGACAGAGACATTTTGGGTCACATGTCCAGTAGTTGCCATTCCTTAAGACAGTGAAGAGAGAATACAAATATGAGTGTCGTATTCAGCATTGTGCTTTTGTTCACTGCAGCTTTCTTTTTTTAGACTTTGCTGCAGTTCCTGTAAGGAGCTGTGTGACTTTCCCACCTCATGTTCATTTGTACACATTGCAAAAAGCAGCCAGTAGCAGTCCTGCATTCAAATCATGCAGGTTAAGATAAGGAAAGAAGGAAAGAAGGAAAGAAGGAAAGAAGGAAAGAAAAGATTAAATTTTTTGGACCATATGCAAGAGGAACACTGGGGAGACAGAGGTTTTGTACTGCATTCAACAAAAAAGAGCGTTTTTTTCTATACAAAGCCATATTTTACAATGACAAGCAATGACTGGACAGTGGCTGAGATCTGAACATTGCAGCAGTATCAATCAATCATGCATCCAATAAACACATTTCAAAGTGTATATTAAATACAGGCTTTAGCTCATGCAGACTGACATACAGTATTTCATTCTCAATGTGTTCTTTTCCTACCAGCAGAGACTTCTTTGTTCTTCAGCTGTGTTGCTTAAACTGCTTCCTTTCTGCAAAACAATTTCTGAATTTCAGATTAATTTCTCTTAAATCTATTTGTGAAAGTTGAAGTTTAGGTCAAATGCAAATATGAATATAGTTTTATCCTGCATGCATAATTTGTAGTCTGTGTGGAACTGACTCATCTGTCTTCCGTATCTGGCACTCATGTGATGAGCTCTCCTGCTAAGAGTGACCTATTCATCCTTCAAATAAACATCCACAGAGGAAGAAAAACAATATGTACGGTTCCAAATAAGGAACGACATATTGTGCTGGATTTGATCTACTCATGTCAGTTCTGTCAACAGCCTTTTGAATTAAGAGTCTCATTCACAAAACATTCAGAGATACTGGGTAGTGTCTTCTGCACTTGAGGAAATGAAACTCAGAAATATCTGAATTTAGCTGTTGATGGCACATGGGCAATTAAGATGATGCCTTGGCTCAGTCATCTTAAGCAGAATGCTTTGAATAATTAAGAAAAAAGGTTTGCAGAATTTTTGCAGTTTGAGGAGTCTAGTGACAATCAAAAAAGTATTACTGCCTTGAGTGAATGAAGTCTTTACTACTTACAAAAATTTTCACAAATTATTTTGTGTATATGATCCACACAATGTAGCAAAAGGTGCTCCATTCTGTTAGCATTTAAGATTTAACTTGATTTGCAGAAGAAATCTTATTACATCCAATGGAAGACTGACATCATGGGTATTTACATACCATGTGCACATAACAAAGGACTAGATCTTTAGATGTTTTAAGCAACCAGACAGAGACCAAATCAACAGAAATCTGATCATAGCCACAAACAAATGGAATTGCTGCAGATGAGTGTAATTTTTCAAAATTTCTTAAGAGATTGAGCATTTCTAATTAGAAAATTTTAAAATATTAAAGTAGCATGCAGTCTGGAGATGATTCTAAGGAACTTTTAACATCTAGAAATAAAGAAAAATAAGTTATTAGTTTTCTGTAGAATAAAAAAGACTATATATAGTAAGTATTGATCCCAAGAAATAATTGCTAAGCATTCATACAAACTATATTTCTACCTAACAAATACAGATGATAAGAAGACAAAGTTTATTTTTGGCTCTGAGAAGTTACCATTTCAAGGTAAATAGATTTCCGTTTCTTTTTCCTTTACAGATGAACCCTGAATCTAGTGGTCAGAATTGGTTCTTTTTTTCATATGCTTTACGATATCTGGACAGATGTATCTGCATGAAATCACTGGCCACATTCACACAAACCCACAGCCTTCAGACCATACCCCTACATGGTAAAACCACAAGGGTTTATGTATTTGAGGAGGTGGTACTACATAAAAATATGAGGAATCGTACAGGTGTTCCAATAGACGTAATCTGGCCAGCTGTACCTGCATTACAGATAATGTTGAATGCAATATCTAAACCAAAACCAAAACAAAATCTTGGCTTAATTCCCGAATCTATGGACTGCTCACAGGGCTGGTTGCTGGGTGGAGAGGGAAATAACAGGTTTTTTTTTTTTTTCCTCATCTGACAAGCAGAACAAATTTGAGCAGAAAATCAGTCAGAAAATAGATATAGAACCCTATAATGTCATTTTTATTTAATCATTTTATAGAGTACAACTGGCAGGCTCAGGTTTTGCCAGGTTGTTTTTTGTCACTTAGCAGATTGTGAAAATCTGTTTTACGGACAGACACAGTCAAATAATCTAGGTTACTAGATTGGAAGTTTAGAGATGCAGACTTAACACTACTATTAATTTGATCTTAAACTTTGTCTGCTTTTCCTAAGTTTCATTTGCAGACAACTCCCAGCAGTTGTTGTGGCATTGCTGGAGTTTTCATGTGTGTCACTTTGCTTTGGGATCTTGTAACACCATGTCCCACCTCCCAGTCTCACTGAAACAGCTTCCTCTGAAATTGCTTCTATCATCTCTTCACTCACTTGATTTAAAAAAAAAAAAAAGCAAAATATAGTGTGATTTACATGACTGATGAGAAGGTTCAAGGAAAAAGGCTGATGGTATCTTCTAATAAGGCTGGCGAAGGGTAAAGAGAAAGAACAGAATAAGCAGTAAAATTTCATCTCTGCGGTGTGTTTGGAAATGAAATAATTTCTCTCGTTAGAAATCAAAAGTGGCTATTGATTCAAATATGAAATGTGTTATAGAAATCACTCTTACATTGTTATTTCCAATCCTGTATTCGAAGTGCAGTTATGTCAATGCCTGTGTAGTCACTATGGTAGAGAAAACTCTCTTGAAACATGTGAAGGTAAGTCAGAATGAAGCCAAAAAGAGCATTCTGATATTGGTACTGGCACATATTGAGGAGGCTGTTTAATGGGGCATTGCCTGCACAGCCGAGACCAGAAAATGGTTCAGACAAAGTAATCTCTGCTGCATTGACCATGATACTAGCAATAAAAAAAGTATTGTGTTATGAAGGAATCTAGTGTGAAAATTCCAAAGGCACAGTGATGAAGAAAATAGAGTTCTTAACCAAACTATACACCAAGTTATAAATCTAGAACAGATATTGGTCTTTCTTAAAAGACACTAGTTGTTAACTGTTGTTGTCAGCTTCAATATGATTATAGTATGACAGCTGTAGCTAATAATTTGGGAGTCTAGTAGCAAGATGGTCTCACAGCTGCTTGGGTGAGGGAAAGAGATTTTTGTTGCAAATAAACTCCTGTGGCAAATGAAATCTGCGTTACACAGAAGGAAAGTCTAACGTAAGGAATTAGTCAAACACAGGAGATTCACGTAAAGAACACAATAACTGATCGATGTAGCAGGGGGACAATCAGCTTGTATTGGTCGTGGCCTATGGGAAGAACTGCCCCAGTTCTGCTGGGGTGTTTCTATGCTATCAGTTCAGCACAAGTTTAGACCTTACCTCTCTTCCAGGTTGCCCTAGAATTCCCAATGGTTCTTCACAAAGCCTTGCCTCACTGATCAGGATGGACCATGCACAAACTGGACATTAGGTGTTGCATCCCCTGATCCTTCTAAGCAGTGTTTGCAGCTGAACTGGAGGCAGCATCTGCAGTCTGTGTGCAATTGCATGCCGGTCACAGAGGTTGCTGTACTTAAGTATATACTTGATGTATACATAATCTAGATATCTGGAGGCCTCAATAGTTAGTTGCCTATCAGACTCAGACTCTTGTCTGAGTATGACAAATAGCCAATGCTTAGCCAAAAGCAGGATCTTGAGGATCTAACTTTAGACTTAGATGCCTAGCACTTCTGTGAATCAATTTAGAAAGATAGTAAAATGTCTCTTTTCCAAGTCCCTATCCTATACCAGTTCTTGTTGACATGTCTGATCACTCCATACTCCCTCTGCAGGGGCTTGGAGTAGCAGCAGGCTCCAGAAGTGTGTGTGCACTTACTAATACAGCTAAGGAAGACTGAAGGATCTACGTGCTTGAGGACACTTTTCCTGGAAATAATTCCCCAAGTTGGTTTATTTTTCCCTCTTCCTACAAAGCAGCTCTTTCTTCTCTTTTCTGTTGTTGGATGTGAGGTAACTAGAGTCCGCTCCTGAAGGAAAGGTTTTCTGCAGTCCACATGGCAGCTAGGGCAGCTAGGAGGCTTTGTCTTTTCAAGAATGAGGGCAAATCAATCTTTGAAAATATTGCTGGGAATGTTTTTCATTTTACCAAATAGTCTTCTATATTTTCACCTTTCCCTACTCCTCCACTTTTTCTGCTCTTCTAAAACCTTCTTGGACACTGCTGTACTGAGGTGCATTATTAAGTGTTTATTGCTACGGTGCTGTAGTAGCCCGTTCTCCTTATCTGGCTTACGCTTTCAACCTGCATCTTTCAGACATTTGATTACAAGCAGCATTTAAAATACCTCCAAAGACTGTTTTTCTCTTGTTTATGTGGACATTAGAAGCTACAGGTATTTCAACTACTGGTGCATTGTGAGCTTTTCCCACCTATTGCAAGTAGGTCCTTAGTGTCAACTTTACCTCATCCTGCTCATTGCTCCCTGCTTGTAGGATATGAGGCACATCCTGAAAGAGGCAGAGCAGAACACAATATTGAACGCTGCATGAGAGCCTTACTGAATCCCGCAGCCAGCAGTCAGAAATGTAGCCCAGGGACCAGTAAGTGAGGGTGAGAAGCAAATGCTGGAAAAGGAAGTGAAAGAGATGAACCATGTGAATGACAGCAAACAGAAAAAAGAAGTCATCTTTTTCACAAACTCTTAGAATGCCTGTTAGTCTGAATGATTAACTTTGTAAAGAAATAGAGTGAATTTAGTTGCAATAAATATTTACAAACATCACACTATTGCTATTCCTTTATCTACCCTGCAAAAGACATTAGCAACATCTGCACACATGCAGTTGTAATGCTAGAGTTCTCAGAAGCAACTGGCAACATGATATATATTTTTTTACTTTTGTCTTCTACAAAGAAATGTAAACCAGCTGCAAAGGAATTTAGCAACTGAATTTATAGGTGTTTATGCTTTATAGAACAATCTACTTCCTTCATGTAAGTGACTATTAACTTTATTCAGCATGCTTGAAAGTGAATCATGCCGTACAAGCAAAGAATTAGGTTATACCAGCTTTTTGTGTTTACATAAAGTGCTGGCTGCTATTTCAGAGGACCACCTGCTCTGAACTTTCTTACCCTGGGGTTATAGATTGACACTATGAGCCCAGCAGGGTAAAGGAAAACTCCTATGGTGAGAATATCCACACAGATAGACCTATTTCTAGAACCTCATTCTGTTTGCTGATTTTTCATTCTAATTAATTCACCAATTAATTCCCAGCAGTGTCTCAGCATCTCATGCATAAGACTCAGCTAGTGCATCAGTGATCTGCAGCTAAACACCTGCAGATGGCAGCTTGAGAAAAATATTGATTTTCAATGACTGGAATTTGTTGTTTAATTCAACATTACCGTCATAACTATTCCTTCCTCATCAGCACAGCAAGGACCACAAGGACTTGTCTGTTCTAGGTAGTCAGGATCAAGCTAATAACTCAATTCGTAGGAGCAGCTTGTTTCCTAAGTATGCAGGAGGAGAGAAGATGAAACAACTCCACACAGTTGTGGGGAATGGTGCAGCCCCATTCTTCCGCAGACCATTCTCATGAGCAGAATGAAAGGGGTGGACCAAGTACAAAGAATGTGGCGAACCAGCTGCATGATGCACCCCAACACAGCACCCTTCTCTGTCATAATGCAGCTCGCCTGTGCCTATAGTGATAACAATCATCAGGGACCAAATTCTAATATTTATTTTTCTGGGTGATTTCATAACAGCTGTAGGGATATTATATAGGGAGGAGATTTTGTGCTGAGGATGACAGAAAAAAAAAACATAGGAAAAAATCCTCACTGTCAAAGAAGTAAAGTAAGCTGCTGCATGCATTAGATAAAGAAGATGGAGAAGTGTTTATCAAAGACAAAAAGTATAGCTGGGAGCTTTGACTTCTCTAGAGGATGTTTCTGCCATCAAATAAAAGAATGACAGTAATCATTTGATTGTACACCTAACTGCATGGTGGAAAACAGCAAATGATATTGCCTATAAAGAAAATCCTATCAATAGGAAAAAAAGGAATAAAAAAAAGAGAGCCTTCCTTCTAAAGCCACTGAGCTTTCCTTCTAAAGTCATTGTCAGTGTATGTACTGCTATGTTCTGTAAAGTTCAGACATCTACATCATTTTTCTTCAAATAAACTTTTACAGAGTATAAATACTCTGGGTTCAAATGTGATGTCTTACCTCCCACATGTAAATCCTCATATATACAAACTAAGTGGAAAGGAAAACCAGACCCAAAAAATTTCATAACCTTGGATTTTACTACTGAATCTCTGTACAGGTTACTGGACAAGATTCCTCCCTGATACCACGGTGTATGTATGCTGTGAAATTTTTCATAATGCATTTTTCATTAAGTGCGACGATGTAATATGTAAAAGATCAGTGTGAATGATTCAACTACAAAACCACGCATAATCTGGAGTATTGAGTTGGGAATCACAGGATTACATTGATAGCACTAAGACTCAACACAAGCCTCTATGAAATCTTGTCAGAAACAGTACCAGCAGGAGCAAAGACAAAACAAAGAAATACAAACTGATCTCCAAAAAAGAGTATGCATAGTAATTTGATAGCAATGCAAGAATTTTCATAGCCCTATCACACTGGTGATATATTAAATCCAGTATTTAATCTGTGGTCTTTCAAAGAAAAACGTGAGAAATCAAGAGAAGGATTATTCTCCCCATAGGAAAAAACTCTTCACAATGCAAACCAGGTCTCTGCTCTGAAGCGCTGGGGTCATGTATCATCTTTTAAGAAAAAGAAAGTGTGATCATAAGATCATTCTAATGAGGTAGTGAAACTACAGAAGTTCTCATTATCTATTTAAATGGATAATCACTCTTTGAATCCCACTGAACCTGGTGACATCTTGTGGCAGTGAATTTTAAAGATTCATTCCATGTTGACTTACTCTACTTTTTAATAAAAGCAGACAATAAATAAGGAAATCGATACTTCTCCTCATGTAAGAGCATTATGAAAATCTGAGGGTTAGCCCTGAAAACTCATTAAATTGGCTGCTATTCAGAACAGCACAATTAAAGACAGGACAGATGAAAAAGAGGGGAAAAAACTCATTGCTAAAGGTTGATAATGATCTTTAGCTGTTGGCTCCCTTTAAATAATACTTAACATATTTTAAAATATTTAGCATACTTTTCTGTGTCTTTTAGACTGAAAGGTATTTCTGCTTTCAGTTTATATCTCTATTGCCATTAGGTCTTTTGTTTCTAATAAATTCTCATTCACAAAATGTTAACGTATCAAATCAATCATACACTTCTCCAGGTAAATATGCCTTGTTCTTTCCATTGAATAGGGCATCTCAGACTTTCTTAGTGGGTATCTTAACTTCGTTAAGCAGCCCTATCTGTGGCAACCCCCACCTCACCCCAGCAATTTTTTGCTCATTGTCCTACTAAATAATCAATCTCTACATAAAGGGTTGGTACCAAACCACTAAGTTCAAAATAGAATGAAAACCAGATCAATAAAACATGAACTTTTCTCCAGCTTTCCTGTTAACAAAACAGTTATTTCAATAACTAAGTTTGCGGCCAATATTGTTACACTGCTGTTTCTAAGGTCAGAATAGTTTCTTGCTTGAGAAAGATCTAAAAGTTCATTTTAGGTTATAAATGAGAAGATTTAAGTGCCAGAAGATTGACACTTCTACAGAGTAAAAAACTTCTTATACAAAGTCTGATTTCCTCTCACACCGCACAAAAAAAATGATGAAGGGCAGCAGATAAATTGGCACATTCCCTAATTTAAACTACAGACAAAAACGTGATGTATGAAGCAGTTCTTCCATTGCATTAATTTCACACAACAGATACATATATCTCAGCAGATATTCCTGTATCTTCTCACTTCAAATCAGAGATATTTATTATTGGCAGCAGTGCCTCAAACCTTGGCATAGACAAATAAAACTCACCAAGAAAAGCTCTCCTCAGAGGGATGGTCTCCGGTCCCTCCAAAAGTTCAGCAGAAAGAAGGGCATAAATTTTTGTAGCAAAGGCAGACTACTGGGAGTTAGGGGATGGGGAAATTTAAGACTCAGTCCCAGTACTACAAGACTGTTTTTACTTATAAACAGTGAGCTCAAGCCCATACCTGAGCATGGTGAACTTGGGATCCCTGCTCTTCCCACCCATTGTTGGAGTGCGTGGAGCCAACCCACAAAAAACTGTGCTTAGGAAAAGCTGACCTCAGAATACCTTCAGATAGATAAAGAAGGCTATTCCTAAATCCAAAATATGAGCCTAGAGATGTGCTAAAAGCATGTTAAGGCTCTGCTCCTCCAGATTGCTGTTGACCATAGGGAAGATCAGTGCTGATCAGCCCACACAAACAGATGCAGTGGTCGGCAATGTGAATAGTTACCAGATTTGTTCTTCATAACAAGCTTATGCTGACATAAGTACGCCCATACGTGTAGTTCATGTAGTTACTAATCCAACAAACGCAAGTGTTAACATATGTAAGCAATACGCTACCTGTCAAAGACAAGGTTTGTACAGAAGCTGAACGCTTCCACCAGTGATTATAAGATCACCGATGGTAAACTTTGCCTCATTTTCCCCAGTAGTTAAACTCCAATTACAATGTTCGTCTGCTTCACAGAGGGTCATGAAGCTAAATCTATGAGTATTTCATAGCTACAAATAGAAATAGTTGGATCAGTGCATGGTATCATTACTATATTCTTTCAGTGGTGTGGGAAGCACCGCTATAATAATTTGCATTCCAAAAGAAAAATCCCCTTTTGAAGATTTACTTGCATTCCAGAAGATGAATTCTTCCTCAGAAAAATTAAAGAAAAAACAACAGAGCTGCTGAGCATGCCTTTGCACAAGGCTCCATTTATTCTCTTCAGAGGCTTTATTTTTTCTTTTCCTTATTTTTTTTTATTTTTATTTTAGGCAGTAAGGAGGGCTAAGTCTGTGGGATGGGTCCTCTTTTCATTCTCTTTTATAGAGTTTTACCAATAAGGAGAGATTTAACAACTCATGAAAACAGAAGGTGAAAACAACAGTCCTCTTCACATGAGTAACTGTCCTTCGGATTACTTTTTCTCCTCAGATTTTTCCCCACTCCAATTAATTTTGAAGCATACCTTCTCATCATGTTTCTCTCGGCCATTCTAGTTTTCTCAGTCAAACACAATGGTAATTTCTTCCTTTTTAAAAATAATTTCTGTAAAGCAGTGATTTAAGATCCTTATATACAAATGGCATCCCGCTTCTTCAGCCCAGGCAATACCTGGTGTAGACTTGGTGTACATACAGGCTTTGTACAGGTGACTGCACGAGTGCTATGCGCACAAAATGCCACGGTCCTCTTGTGCCTTTTCACCTAGTTGTATTACACAGAATTTCTCTATAACCCATTGGAGTAAGACTGTTGGCCTTCCTAGCGTCCCACATACTCTGGAAGCACTCCCTGGCCAGCTTTCACTGTCTATACCAGCTGCAAATAGGGATTGGAGGTAGCTTCAAAATGCAGCACAGTACTCCCTGCTCCAACCCAGACTAAGGCATTGTTCTATACCTTGGAGTAAAAACTGGACACACAAAACCTCTCCTTTAGACCACAATCAGTAGCTTCTACATTTTTCAGCATCTACTAAAACATTTCGCACCCAGCTATTCTTTTACTTCTCTGCTGAAATCATCTGAACTATTTCAGCAGAGGCTGATAATTGAACAGGGATTTCCCTTACAAAGACAGACCACAGCTGCAGGTACAGCATCACAGCATCAGAGAATTGACATGGTAATAATGTAAACACTGAGACTAACACACATCATCCACCAAAGATGGGCAAACAAGGGTTTCTCTGTTTTCCTTCTCTTGTGTATGAGAGACTCGTGGCCTGAGCAAAGGATTGGACTCTGCTCAAAGAAAGGTGAGAGGTGAAATGCGTACATTGATCCAGCCACAAGGAGTACAGACTACTGTACTGCTACTACCCAGTCTCTAAGACTGTGATTTCCCCAGAGCTCCCACTCACAGTCCTGGAGGCTTCCTGCATTCAGCAGATCTCCCTGGGAGTTAGTTCCATAACAATTGTTTTTGCACAGGTTACTTTGTCCTGTATGTTCCAGATTTTTATTGTGTGACTTCATTACTTTAATGCTATTTTAAAGGAGTATTTTATGGCTTGTGTATTCTTCTGAGCAGACCAGCCCATCTGCCTCACACCTTCCATCCGTGACCTCCTGTTCCTCCAGGATCTCTTTCACCACTTGTTTTCTTTTCTTTCCTATTTTCCAATCTAAGTCTCCTGATGTCAAAACTTGTCCAGCAAGTGGTAGCTGGTGCCAGCTGTTCAAGTTTCATCACCTTTTTTTCTCCCCCATTATCTAGCAACCTTGTCTCCGAAATTAACACTTACCTTAGCTATTTTAATTCTCCTGCTAAGTCCCACCCTCTCTTCTGTCCTGCCTCACAGCTTGGTTTTGAAGCATTTGATTCCTACTACAAAAGCAACGCATATATTAATTACAGCTTAGACTTAAATATTCTACATCTTCAAAAAGTGAATGAGATTTTTTTACCCAGTTAAAAAAATACATTGTAAAAGATTGTCAAAACCTCTCAAATATCTTGGCTAACTGTCTCAGCTCATCTTTTCGAAGAAACTAGCTGTTAACTTCCCCGCCGTGTGTGTCTGTTTCTATCTAACTGTATACTGTAGATGCTTATATCATGTTCATCTGTGTGCTTACATCAACTCATTGCTATGCAACATTGTAATTATAGGTGGCATAGATATCACCATCTTCCCACTTGAAGAAATTTTCTTCAACTGCTTAAAACTTTGTTAAATTTTAGTAATAGCAAGTGCCTTCCAGAGGCTACCTTTTTTTCTCAGATTATTATTTCAATCACTTTCTAGAACTATCTACACACATGCACACATAAGCTCTAACAAATATGGGCTTTGGAACAGGGAAGTGAAAATTCGTAGGGACGGATCTTTCTACTGGTGATTTATCATTTTCCACATTCTAACGTTTTTTCTCAAGTACACCAAACAGTGTACTTAAATCTTATTTAACTCAAAGAGTCAACAGAGATTGCTTCAATTCTGGCAGATAAATTGCTTGACAATTCCGTCCAAACTATTTACCTTGCAATCTGGAGTGTAGGGGTGAAGCAGGGTTTGCCTTCCAATTGTGGTTGCGCAAAACTCCATTTCCTTAAACAGAAGGATTGAGAATATCTCTCTCTTGTGCTGATAGTACACCACCATACTTGCCACTCCTGGGCAGTGGGAAGAAAGTTGTAAGTTCTTTATTATAATTTGGAAAAATAAGGATCTGAGTAAGGCAGAAAGCATGTGAACTGAGAGAAAAAAATAAGGATGATTATGGAAAACTTGAGCCAAAAAAGAGGTTGGAGGATAAGAGGAAGGACGGGATTTGTTGTAGTAGACTGAGACAGAGGCGATTGATAGATGCAGGAAGGAAGGTTGTTACTGGAATCAGCTCTAAACCTCGATAAGTCATTCTTGCACCATGCACACTTTGGTCTGTACAGAGTAGACATCAGTTACTGAAGGAAGACTAAAGAGCAGGATTGAGAGTTCACAACTCAGAAACTGTCTCTTTTTAAGGCTACGTATTTCCACATACATTTCATATTAAATGATTTATCTAGTTGAGTCTGTTTCCCCTTTCCATCATCTGCCTTCTTTCCCCCAAGTTCCCAATGCCTAGTCTGCCTGTGCAGCCATTTCTTCCCTCGCAGCTCCTCATCCATCATTTCCAGAGACTGAAGTTAGCAGAAGAACTAGGGAGGCTAGAGCCCCTATTATCACCACCTGATACAGAGCATGTCTACGTGATAAGGAAAAAGTTGCATTGCCTTTTTGCCCTCCCTTCTCCAGGTATACCTAGAATCATCATTTATTCACATCTTTCCTAAAGCATTTAAAATAGAAATGAGAACAGTTTTGTATGCTGTATGTGATTGTATATACTGAATAGCTAGCTATACAATATTCATGTTTATCCACTTCTACTGCCATTTGATCTTGGGTGTCATGTTGTTGCACTCCGAAATATAGTGAAATCCAGCTCTGAATATCGATCCTCGAATTTCCCTGACCTGTGAATTTCAGAATGGCCTGGAGTAAAATGCTTTTTCTCCATTAAGAAGCCCAAGGTCTTCACCCCATAACTCTTACATCCCAGAGAGGTGTATTCTGGGAAAGAATGCAGAGGTTTTAGTCTGAAATTCTTATCATTGCCACTGTCATGATTATGTTCAAAAGGTGTTGCTTTACTTCAGTTAAGACAGGCTTTGGTAGCTCAGGAACAGCTCTCTGTTCAGCCTCACTCACAAAAATGGCAGCTCTCCCTTCAGCCCCACACCGGCTGGCAGCTGTCTTCTCCACTGCACAGCTCCGAGTCCCTCCCAGGATGTGGCATGTACAGCAGTAAAAATAGCATGAGATTACATAACAGAAGATAGCCTCATAACATGCATGCACAAGAGGGCAAAATTAAGGTCATGCAGGCTGTTCTGTAATGATTTCTGATTGCTCGCTTTCTCCTCAGCACCTACCCTGCTCCCCATCTAAAGGCCCTATTCCCTCTCCTAGCCTCCACCATTCTGTTTCCTTAGCTTCCTCATTCTTACCCACCCTGCCCATTTACAAAAACATGTTTCTGTCTGTCTTTGTTTCTGTCTCTTGACCCTATTTTGATACTTTCTGTACGTATGGCTTTCACTCTCTGCTCCTATTTCTCACTGCTGTTTGAACAAACAGTTCACTGCCTAAGGCTGCTGTCTCCTGACAAATACAACTCCCCTCTCTCCACCTCGTCCTCATGTCTGACTCTTCCTTTCCTCAAACTCTAACAAAAAATACTTTCAGATGTACAGAAGGCTTTCTGGTTTAATTTCCTCTACAGAAATAGAGGGGAATTATTTGAAAAATCCTGATTAGACATGATCTGAATCAACTGAGGCAACATAATGTACACATAACACTAATAATATTGAATATTTATACAGCACCTTTAGCCATGAAAGTGCTTTACAAACACTAAGGGAGTGATTTTTCAGAGTTCCTGTGCCCTTGTTACTCAGTGACTTTAGCTTTTTTTTGTGATTGCTCAATTCTTCTGCAAATGAGAACCCATATAATTAGTGTTTTAATATTGCCAAAACAATCTCTTTAGCTATCATTTTATATACAGAAAAGTAGAACTATAAGAAGCACCACAAGTATCAAGTCAGGGTGTAGGACTGCCTTTTTGTTTTATGTGTGGACAGCAAGGCCCTATGGCTGTATACAGGTAAGAGCTCAACTCTCAAACTGGTATGCTGGGTGTCCAAGTCCATAAAATTTCTTGAAACCTAAGTTTATGGGGATATTGTTGACTAGATTTCTTCCACTTCCATTTTTACAGCAAAGTCATAACTGGTTGTTGGTTTTGAGCTTCACACAGGGGAGAACTAAGACAAATATGAAACCCACTGTCTGCTTTCAGTCAATAATTCAATGGTTAGAGTGCTCATCTGGATTGTGGAAGATCTCGCTTATTCAAGTTCAACCCTCAAGCTTGTATGCCTTTTACATGAAAAAAAAAAAAAGACTGTTCCATCTTTCTTTCCTTATATCAGGAGAGGTTTCACACACTCCGAGATGGAGGTTCCCTTTTTCATTTTAGTCTGATATAGAACTTCTTGCAACATCCCAAATTATTATTTCCACTGACTGGCTTCAGCAGTGCTCACCTTATTTCATGGGCTTTCTGTATTTCCCTTTTAAACACTGAGCTCTTCCTTTACATTGTGGAGAACCTGCAGAGCCATCCCATATTAGGCACTTGCAATGCCTACATCCCTCATGGATTTAGCCCTTGACATCTAAGCAACACTGTAAACACAAAATATTAGTGACTCAAAGTTCCTAACTCCAAAAGCCACCACTGTAATCGAGTTAGTTAAGTGGCCACTTAACTCCAAAATTTGATTAAGAATTGGTGCAGTTCAGTCTGCATAACCTTAGTCTCCTTTATCCAACATCCATTTTCTGAAAAAGGTTCATATTCTCTTTAGTATTTCAGACAAAAGAGGTTTCAAATAGGTGAATCAGAGTTTTATAAAGATTGCTAACAACTGATAAAATGTTTCAGTCTGACCCTGCCCTCTTAATATAGGCAGCCATGAGGTAGCTAATGGCCATTTTGTAATTGCAGGTCTTGACTGTGATGATTTGGAAATCCTTTGTTAAAAAACCTTGAGTGAAGTTATCTAAACCTGTAGATTTCACATAATCAATTTTGTACATGAAAAACATTGGGAAGACGCATGGAGATCTTCCCTGAGATTCTCTACTGTGGAAAGCTCTACTCCAGTAGGTCATATATTGCAAATCCTCCTACATGTGTCATCAGTCATTTCACTAAGACTAAATATTTTCTGTTCTTTTACCCCATAGATAGCTAAACTCAAACCTGTATTCAATGATTATTTGAGATACTAAAACTGGTAATCCTCTTCTAAAAAAATAAGATGGAAAGATTGACGGTGGGTCAGACCTAACCTCAACGATTCAAAAAAAATTAAAATCTACCCTGCTTTTGGGTGAGGAGCTCTTTTGGTATGGATATTTGTCAAACAGGCTTCCTGGTCTTGCAGGTAATATTTCCTCTAACATTTTCAAGTAGTTAAACAATTACAGTTTCTGACATTTTGAGATCAATATGAAGCCTCAAGTAACATGAACGTGCAGTGGTGCAAAGCATTATTATCAGAAATATTAGAAATAGTCTCTATTTGACCCTATCATTTAAGTGTACCTGCTGGGCGTTGTGATTCAGACCAATGGTCCTACCCCTTTTCACAAGGTACTCCACGTTGAACTTGATCTATAGACATTGTTTGGTATCTCTTAGGAGCTCTGAATTCTTTCCTTGCTACAAGTCTTTATAAGGGTATTCAGTAGCTTAAAAAAATGATCTTTCCTCTTTTCCCCCCACTGTCTCATAGTTAATTACTTTGTTTTTCAGACTTGCAAGAAATCCTACACAAGAGCAACTTCCTTTGCAATCCCAGTAACTCCTGCTCAGTGAAGCAGATCTCACTGGTGGAGCTCAAGCACCTTATAAAAAAGGAAGAAAAGTATCATAAAGCTCAAGTTGAAAGCTCTAATGGACAGCTTGTCACAGGAAGGATGAAATATTGCCAGTTTTCAGAAATGAACCTAGACTACAAAAAGACAGTGTAGCGCAGTGGTTCTTTATTTTACTGTATGGTGCTAGGAGTCCTGTGAAAAAATTGGAAGACAACGACAAAGCTGGGAGTGTGCATATGCGTATTTGAAGATTGCCCATTCATTTATTGAATTTCACAAAAAATTAACATCTTTGCATTGTTGTTTCTTATGCAGTGCTGTGTGTTTATGTGTGTGCGTGCATATGCATGGATAAACATACATATTTATAAATGCATGTATGTTTAAGAACAATTTTCAAAAGTGAAAATTATTTTTCAAGTTCTTCATATACAAATTTCCACCCTTTGAAGATCTTATGGGAAACTTTCACTCTTGGCAAATCCTTGGCAGAAGGTATTTTTTTTTCATGTCTAACTTCAAATTATTTTTGAAGTGCAACTAGAGCTAAAACCTGAACACAATCTAGTCCAAATTCACCATTCCTAGAATGAGCAACCTACCTACACCAGCATCTAAATAAATATCTAACACTGAACTGTACTCATGAAAATTTTCAGAATGAATATATGGTGTTCATACTGTAAATAGAGTTTTCTTTATGGTCATGACAGTTTTATGGCTTCCTGTCTTATCTGAAATTGCCTCGCCTCAGATTCATTGTGAAGCTGTTTTACTATAACATTGTGGTAATTTTCACCAACCATTTCAGTTTATCAAGATACTTTTAAATCTCCAGGAAGTTGATTAAACCCCATCACCCTTTGCTTTCTGGAAGTAGACTGCACTTGCATCCCAACAATTTCCATGAGCAAAATATCCATTTCAGTGTAACAAACCTTTAAGATAAAATAGACGCAACATTACATTCCCCAGCATAACTGTTTCAAGCCTCCCAAGTTTGGGTCCTTATTGTAGCAAGTTCTGCAGCCTTTAATTGAAAGCATGACTGGTAAAGAAATTAACTCTGAGATTATGGTGTAAAACAAACAGTGTGGTACAAGATCTCAGGTTAAGAAACTTGATGATGGTATTGATGATTTCAGGTGAAGCAGAGGATTTATATTTGTAACTCACTGGGATGAGTGTTGAAAGATATTTCTTGCGTCCTTTCTTCTCCTTACCAGCTCACTAAAGTGTGTAGAGGACATTGGGGGAAAAACTGAAGTTTTGTGTGTGTGTATATAAAGTACATATATGTATGTGCCTATATGCATCTACGTATGTATAAGTGTATAGATGTCTGTATATGTATACACATATATACTCTGTGGATTTTCAATGATATAGAAATTTCCAAATTGACACGTAGTCTTATATATTACATATAGTCTCTAATACACTATATATAATGTGTATAGCATATCTTTTATACTTACTATGAAATACATGTGTAATATACCTATATAATATGTATATACATGTATAAGTAAAAGAGTGCATATATTTCTTCTTTGTTGGTAGAAAATCAATTGTTTATTTCCTTGAAACACCTAGCATTTCCAATAACATTCTGTGCAACAGCTACTGTATTTAAAGAAACATTATTTCTATCATAAACTATCATATGTAATATATGGGGGGAGAATCTCCAGCAAAACCATTGTTGCCATAATTCACAACCAGTTTGTTAGAGGCTTAACTGCTTTCAGCTTTGCCTTGGGCCATTAACTAACAAACCAGCCATTAACTGCTAGTAATGACCATTTTTTCCCAGAGATTATTGTTTAATTGAACTCGTGTGCTGTGTTGGTTATTTTTATGCCATCTTACAATGACTATGCATTACTGCATTTTCCTAGTATACCAACCACCTACTGAAACAAACAAGGTAAGTGTTGGAGAATTGGATCTTTCACTGTATATACTATTTAAAATACATTACTTTAATGAACAGCTTTGATGTAGCAGACATGCTTTTTCATTTTTCCTGTTCTCCAGAGCATATGCATCAAGTAACTTAGATACAGAATTAATGCATGCTGCTGTTCAGTAATGTATACAATGTCAAGGCACTGTATTAGTAAGCTGTGTTATATATTCATTTGGGTAAGACACGTTTGATTATTAGCATTCTGTTCTTCAGCAACAAGCCACATGTGCTGTCTGTTGCCATGGCAATAAATTAGGAAGGATAACCTGACTACTTATCAATTTTTATTAGTGCAATCATCCTACCTGCTTAACCCCTCAGTAACAGTAGCATATTTAAACACCACTGATAAAATCTGTGCAACTCTGGGGGTGTGAGTTAAACTAATAGGGTGGGGAGGAAGCCAAGGTACTGTGGAGATGAGAGAGAGGAATACTGACTTACAACATGATGCTGATGCAATTCATTAATATTACAGGATCAAAAATGTTAATGTTTCTGAGGATCTCAGCTCAGTGGGAAGAGATGAAAATAAATGCAAAAACTTAAGATGGGTAAAATGAAAAGTGCTTCCCTCCTGCTGTGTTTAAAGCAGTATGCGTAAATGCATATGTTAAACTATAAACCTGAATAGATGGAATCAAAACATGTACTTGCTAAATGTTAAGGAACATCATATACTACTAATTACACCCTTTAAAGTAGAAAGGAATGAACTCTTAAGTACATCAGCAGGATTTTCTTTAAGATATTAAAATTATATTACTATTGGTCTGTGACATTTAAGACTACTGCTAACATCTTTTCAACTATCACCCATAGAAAAATCAATTATTCTGCAGTACTCAGAAAAAAAGAATAAGCTTCCCATTCATTCCAAGATCTTCCTGAGATCAAATTAAAAGTTCAACAGATTTATTCTGAAGTATCTCATTTTGATCTAAAGATCTAAATGTTCCTGCAGAGCTAAGTATTGTTAATCCGTGTTTGATTGCTGTAAGGCCAAATATTTGAATCTCAGTATTAACATTAATGTTATTGCTAGGTTTACACACACTAGAAAAACAGAAAGAGTCTTGCAAATCTTGTTTTAATGAAGCACTGGATCTCACTGGTGTTAAAATAGGGTGTGAATGCACAGCACAGCAGCAAAGGCTGGACAGAGGCCTCCTTGGACCTCCTCCGTGTAGAAATACCCTTGCCAGGAGGAGACATGCGCTGCTCTGCTTTTAGATTTCAGGATGACCCTGCCCATTGCCTCAGTCTTACTATAACCCCTTCATTGTCCACAGGATTTGAGTTGTCAAATGAAGCTGTATGTCTGTGGACATGGCATTATTAGGTTAGTAAAAGGCTGTCAATTCAAAACTTTTCCAAAGCCTTAGAAAAAAAAAAGAAAATATTCAATACAAATAACTCCTTACTTCAGCTGGAAGTACTAGCACAACATTTTCCAAAACACCTAAATCCTTCACTTAAAAGGCTGCCAAGTCTCATCTTTTTAGGACCCATGGGGGAATATGATAAGACTTTGATGGGAGATAAACCTTGTCTCCTAGAGAAAGGAACAGCTCTGGCATATCAGAGGAAGAGGGATTGAGAGCTTGCTCCAAGGGAGAGGCTGACCTCTTCCCTAGCCCCTTCACGGTCTCTTGCTGCTCTTGCCAGCAAAGATGATGGGTCACCGTGGGGCAGACTGCACGTTCTTTCCCACCATGAGCTTCCTTCACTTACTTCAGTGAAAGAAAAACACCCTTGGGAGTGGCAAAGCTGCTGGTGGGATGGACACAATGCAGAAATTACACTGACAGAAGGGACTTGGATGAGGGGCTGAAGTGGCGCCAGGACAGGGGGCAAGGGAGATGTCAGGAGTTAGGGGCAGGAATCACTGCTGGGAGAGAAGCGAGCAGATATGGCATTTGAAGTAGCCCGAGCTGTGACAAAATAGGACATCTGGAAGGACAAATACCTTTTTTTATTACTCACTTCTACATGAATTTTCAAAGAAAGTTAAAATAAACCACAGTTAAAGTCACTGTACATTTCTAAAGCACATGAAGTCTTTTACTCTGTGAGCAAGCTGAACAATCTGGGGTTTAAGTTTCTTCCTAAAATGAGGCACAGTCTTCCAGGCCATTTAGGTATTTAAAAACACTGAGTTGTATAAGCATAAAGTCTCCTTTCAATTATAACGAAACTCTCAAGGCACATTTGACATGTAGTCTCAGGGTCAGAATATTTTTCCCCACAATATTTTACATGTTTAAAGAAGCTTGTGCCTTGTGAAGTAATTTGTTTTAAAAGAAATATTTGAATTTCACTTTACAGTCTTAGAGCAATCTTCAAATCAGATATGCCAAAAGCTTTTCTCCACCAGTCACATACCAGGTCAAGGCTAGCTGACAGTTCAAATGTCTTGTAAAAGATTAGGGTATGCATAAGCTCTGTGCACACACACGTGTGTGTGTATGTTCATTCAGTAATAACAACAGGTTTGGTAAATCTGGGAGTATTCTTACTGCACCTCCTTTTCTTTGCAAGACTCTCAGCTTTCTGAAAGAAAATGCTTTGTTTAAACCTCAGGTTGTCACTATGCTTTCCACACCCAGGAAGATGCTAAGATGGCCCATTTCATTCCCACAGTTGAAGATATATTTTGAATGGAGCCTGACAATGGTGCCCAACGTCAAAGTTCAAACTGAATTGATGGATTACTTACTCTGTTCCACTCCAGTTATGGTCTGTAAAGAAAAACAAGGCTTTGCTATAAATGCCTGCCCATTGACAGATTTCCAAACAGGGCTGCTGTTCGTGCAGACCTCTCTGGAATTAATCCTGTGTGCAAACAGACGTTCTCTAGTTGGAAGCTGAACAAATCCCAACATTGTTATCTCCCAAAAAGCTCAACCTTCCCTATCAGCACCTCAACTAGAAAGAGGAGTTGTAAAACTCTGTACCCACTGTTTCCAGTAAACTGTAACAGTAGCGTAGATCTAATAGATCCAGGAGCATTTATAAATGTTGGGGTTTGAACATAAAGATATTGTCCATAGCAGGTATGACTTCAACAACTGAAATTTTCACAATGTACGCATTAATAGATACCAATTGGACTCAAATGGGATTGGAAAAGCAACAGAAGTGTATTTAGGTTGCTGAGTCTCAGAATCACACTGCAGACCAATATCAAGTTCCCATGGGTTTGGTACAGGCTCTGAGAAGGCACACAGGTCAAATCATAGCTGATCACAAGCTGAGATTCACATGCAAGTCAAAGACATCACAAAAATAGATACCAGGATAGCTTGGGGGGCTGTAGAAGAGTTCTGTCTCTGTATTCAAGCAGGCAACAAATGCTTTTGGCATCAGAATCTCAGAGAAAGAACACAACAAGAGTGTTATCCTGAATGTGAGAAGTTAGACTCAGTTTTGAAGACAAGTTCTTCAAAACTGAGAGGGGAAAGACCAATTTCTCTAAAAGTCAATTTTCTGTCATCTTAAACTGACATCTGATGATTTAATTCATAAACCAAAATAACATTACTGCTGATAAAAGTGAAGATCAGAAGACAATCACGTAAAGGTAAGACTTAGATATGGGCCATGCAGTGGTTCACCTATGCACAAATGCTTTCTTTTTCTTCCCAGTCTCAGCTATTTTCAGACTGGGCAGCACTTTATAGGGATAAATGGCACTCTTTTAGATAGGAGGACAAGACCATGCAAAATAGGGAACTTCTCTCCCTGCTTCGTTCCTCCAGCTGAGAGAACAATTCCTGTTGAAGGTATTGAACTGGCACCACAGCAGATCACTTCTGCCTCAACAGTAAATATAAATCTGGCATGGGGCTGTGAGTCACGTTCTGTTCCACTCTCATTTTGGGGCCAAGAAGCATTCCTGGGAAGGAAAGAAAAGGACAGTTTCTCTCTAAATAAATAAACAATCTGCTGTGAAATCTGTCCATCATGTTTCTTGTTTTTCATCCTCTGATTCCAGGCTGATTCCACATTTGCTGAAGAGCTAACTGAACAAAATACATCCTTGAAATAGGGGCTGTACAGAGGTGGGAGAGAGGGAGATTCTACAGAACAGATACATTTGCAGAGGAAGATTTCTACAGGATGGGTACGTGTACTAGAAAAGTATATATAAATTCTATCCTATAACATTTTTGAAATAGTCTCTATGGGAAGCTATAAAAGTTCAGTCCTGAGTTCATTGTATACGACTTAGCCATGAGAGGCAGTTCAACATTCCCAATGTCTGGCTTCCAGTAAAAAAGAAAGCTTAATATGAAAAAATCAGAAAAACAAAAACACATGAGACACTGAGAGGTACAACTGATGAGCAAGAACCCAAATCCCTGCCCAATTAACACCAGCGCAATTAAAACATCATGGATAGAGCTCTTTGTTTATTTGAACTTTGTTTCTTCTATTTAACAAAAGCACAAAATGTGGTGGGAGAAGTCAGAGACACAGAAATTCTCTGACAGGAGAAAGTTTTCAGTAATGACAGTTGAGACGTTTTTAAAAAATGACTAGCACACAGAGCAGCATACATACTTTCTAGCTGATCTAAAAGTCTTACTTCCCTTGCTCTGTGGCTTGCACTTTACCAGACACTATACAGCCTTTTAGTGTTTTCACAAGTAAAAATTTTGCTAATGACCAAGCCTGGAGGAAGGGGTAAGGCCACAGCATTCTCCAGAGGCAGAAAGACTCATGAGCTTGGCAGATGGCTTTATTCATTCTTACTTCTCTGTTCATACTGTACAATTGTGATTCTTTTTTACTTTTCCTTTTACACTATTGTCAGCTGTCTTCTGGCTCTTTAAATAAATCCTCAGCTAAACCTCAAGTGTAAAGACCATACATTTTTTCATCTGAACTCTAAGTATTTTAAGTATATTTGTGGTGGTTTTACTTCTACAAGACCCTTTACTTTTCTGTCTTTAATTTATACAGCTTCTCCAGAGAAATCATCAGGTGCACAGGCAAGCAGCCAGATGTGGAAGTTGTGATTTTATATAAGTATTAGATATATTGTGATTGATTACTCAGACTAACAAATAGCAAGAGTTCAGAACTCGAGAGACATACCTACATTATGTGAGAGCAGAATAGTTAGTCAAATATTTAAGACATAGTTTTGCTTAATTCTAACACAGTTTACAAAGTGGCTCCCTGAGGTCCAAGACAAAGGAGACTAGGTTTCTTATGGATATCAGAGTCTAAGAAGATGTAATCTGTTCTTGAATCTTTTCCAAGGTTGGGCATTCATAAAGTATTTCTCCTGAGCATGGAGTCTTTGGTGCCTTAGAAAGGCTGAATTCATAGCGTAGTTTTTCCCACAGCTGGAAGGGAATTGATACCCACCTTTTACCCTCCTACCTACTTTCACAGAACCCTACAGGAGTTTAATAATCTATGTAAATTTTACGCTTCAGTCAAATTTGGTTGGAATCAGGAAACTAATTCAAAAGTTGTTCTTTAGGTGTGAGGGACAAATAGACAGACAGCTTTGATATGTGTATGCCGTTACATGTAGCCACACACACAGCATAACCACATACGCCTTGTTTTCCTATAAAACCTGAGAATAAAATAAATGGATACTTGGCCAACTGGGCTTAGTAGTTTCTGTGCCTGTCAACAAGTGTTTTTGCTTAAGATTGGATGGATTACAAACACAAGCTTCGCAGTGTGCAAGGTTAATAAATCTAGACTGTGAAGGGCAAAAGACACTCCAGGAAGGGAATAAATTCCAAGGTTCAAGACTCTGTTGACACAAGGGCACCAGTAATGTCTCATTTTTACTAAGGAAACTTCAGCCTAGTTCCCTCAGCTGTGCAAAGCTCTGTAAACATCAAGCTGGCCAAGGTGTTACGTCTCAAAACAGTACCTAACTACTGAAGGTTTCATAATGTAAAAACAAAAACTGGAGATGCTTTCTGAAACAGATAACCCTGCACTCTCATTTTCAACAGCAGCAACATGAACACCACATTCACCATTTTCAGTATCCAAGGGACCTGGGAAATCACTGAATGCTGTGTGAGAAGCATTGCAAAGATACCAGCTGAAGTAGCATGCTCCAGTCTCAGAAGAAAGAGAAAGTAAGACTAACTGTATCAGAAGAAAGATTAAACAAATAAGGAAAAAAAGCTTGAGCTCTTTAGCTTAATGAAACAAATACTGAGCAGGACCATGGCTAGAACACATAACTGTATGAAGATGGACAGCTATTTAAGCTAAAGGACTGTGTCAACACAAGGACATTCATCCATGAATAAAATTTATCTTGCTGTTTTCCAGCTGTAAGAACACTGAGATTCTCAATGGCCTCCCTGTATGGACGGCAGTTTTTAAAAGGTCAGCTTTTGCTTGGCAATTGATTTGTTTATGAGATTTTATGACATTCTCGCCTGGAAAGAGACTGGATGTGAAGATGCAGGTGGTGTTCAGCAGTCTTGTCTTCCTGTGAAATCTTACTGACTCTTGCGTTACTGGTATCTAGATGCAGCAGGCCAAAGACATAACTGAAGTCCAAGGGACATTTTCAGAGAGATAAATTGTCCAATTCTTGCAGTATTGTGGTGAACAAAATATGATTTTCTACTTTAAGCTCCTAAGAGGAAGAAAAAATGTCCCCTCCTCAGTCTGTCTGTAACTCTGTGTTGCAAACAATTAACACCTTCCCCAACAGATGCAAATATGACTCCATCGAACTCTACCTACCAGTTCTTCATTCTGCCATTATAATTTCCCTTTCACCTGGGTTGACCTTTTAGAAGACATCTGCAGCTCTGGTTGTTTTCAATTATTATTCCAAAGAATGCTGTTAACTACCAACACTTCTGTCTGTATGCTCAGTTTTGTCATTTTACTAAGCAAGTTTGTTCCAGTTACTGTCCTAAAAACCTCAATAAATTCATAATACATTCACTGTGAAAATCCTATTGCTTGCAAAAGTGTTATGGTTCAATGTTTGAGAGTCTGAACTTTGCAGAGCAGTACAAGGAACTTTGTGAAGTTAAGAAGTCTATCACCCAGTTCAAAGGCAGAATCAATTATACTCCAGTTTTACTGCAACCGATGAGCTTTATATCCTCAATTCCCATATTTTGATCCTATTCAAGTACTGAGCTAGCAATCATCAAGTTGACATTAGTGCCTAAGAGTTAAACAAATATTTAAACAAATGATTTCATTTGTAAGCATTAAAGCTCTTCTGATGATTGCTAAATCAATATTAAACAATCTGGAAACATTTAAGCTCTATGCACCAGAGCTACAAGTTAAAATATTATGTTATAGTACATCAGTAGCCATAGATATAAATTTATCCATTGTAATTAAAAACTTCAAGATATGGTACATGACTTAACTCAAGTATACATTTTTATTATCCTTCCAGATTCTTCAATAGTGCAGGGATACACAGTTGCCTGTTTTTAAATAAAGGGTTAAACTCTTGGCCTTTTAGCTCTGTGTATCCATGGCTGTTTGAAGAAGTGAGAACTAAATAGCCTGCTGAAATATTGCCTTTCAAAAGACCAGAAATGGGCAGAAGTGGTAAGAGTCCTTATTATACATGAACTAGATGAGCACTCCAGCTGCATTCTGCTTTCAATTACCTTTGAATCATCCCTAATCCCTGGAACTAAAATGTGATTTAGGGAAGAAAACACAGTTTGAATTCTGCATTTAGGTAAGAGAGAGAAAAGTCAACAGATAGATAGAAAAACAATGTCAAAAAGGCAGTTTTAGACTAAGTGTTACTGTTAGACTGAAGAGAGAGTGTTCTTCATGTCACAGGCTAAGATTATAAGATGTCTGCCTGAGTTTTTTCTTAATAACAATGTTGTGAACCCAGACTTTCTTAAAAATAGAAGTTTGTTCTTTTTTCAAGAAAACAATGAACTGTTTTGGAACAGATGTACAGAACTCAGTGAGATGACTCATCAGCTGTGCCCAGTTACAGTGGCTTTATCTGTAAACGCATATAGACGAAAAGCCACTCAAGAGAGTTTGTAAAAGAACAGCCGATCTACTGAGAGCTAATCACACTGGGCTATTCTTGGAGGAACACAGTGTTTGTACATAATGCCAACGGTTACCAATTATTGCCTCTGCTTGGAAAAATGAATAGATCTGTGCAATGATTTAATGGTGCTCTCTGCAAAGACTCTATTTAAAATACCATAGCCTGTAATTGTTTAACACTGACCTGAACCAGCAATTGAGCACTCCACAGTATGAAGGCATATCTGCTTAACTTAAGCTTGTTTTCTCAACAGGAGTCATCCAGTGCCTGGCATACTAAGATGCATATTGTAATATGTTGTTTGCATAAGGTTGCATTAAATGCAGGAAAATGGGTTAAAAATCTGCATTTTAGCACCAACTATTTGCGTGATAGATGCCTTAAGAGGAAATGATAGTTACCCCATCAGATTTCCACCGATGTTAATAAAAGACACCAGCATTAAACATAAGGACTGTAGAGGTGAATCATAGCCTTATAACCAAAATAAACATTACAGTCTCATTCCCTCCGACGTACAAATTAAGAGAAATTTAGTGTAGCAACTTTTGTTTCACAAATGAGTACTGGGAACGTAAAAAAAGAGATAATAAAATGAAGCATCTTTACTAACAAATCCATAACTGTCTTTTCAAATACAACAACTCCTTTATTAGCTAAAAGATCTCTTTTGTGACATTCACGGAAAAGTTGGCATGTCACCTTTAATGTCCTTCAAAGTCAACCATGGTACTTTTACTTTATCTGTCTTTTTTAACAGATGTAAAACAAATTATATGGATTTGAAGGAGAACATATGGTAAAAGACAGGCAAAGAAGTTTGTATGATTTATTCATATAATTTTGAAGTAGCATATTTAAAATCTTGTCCCATTAACAGCCATTGCCCACCTAATTACTGTAAGTAATTGACAGCTCTCATTAGTAAGAGACAAAACTAAAGGGAATTAAGGTCTTGATCTTGCAATTGGATTTCCATGAGTCGATGCCTTCATTGTGTGGAGCCTCTTTGGCATATGTGGGCTAGGTCTGGATACAGGAGTCCATCTGTGCAAATGTGATTGCAAGATCAGGGCCTAAGTGATTCATGGGAATTAAGCAGATTCTGTTACTTGGAACAGATCTACTCCAAAGTTACATAGCAAGTTAAAACTTACCAATTGTCATGGAATAGAGTAAATATATGATAGTTTGTTACCTGAATTTGGACAACTCTGCAAATAACCCACTCCCTGCTAATCCAAGTACGAAAGCAGAGGAGAAGATAATTTCGCAAATTTGTTCTTTACACTTTTTGTGCCATTAGTGGGCCCTTTTTAGTTCTTATTGTTGTGGAGAGATTGTAAGTGCTGTGTGGGGAGATAAATACTAAAATCCTGTTAACAATAAGAAGATTTGCTCATAGAACTCCCCACACACATCTTTGCAAATTTACTCCTCAGGTTTTACTCAAGCATTTAGGAAATAATTTTTTTATTATTCATAGCCAATTTCAAGATCAAAAGTACTGTATCATGCCTATACCTAATAAGTTCACCCCTAATTTATCCATGTCCACCTGGGCGGATGGTGTGGGCAGAATTTACCCATGGACTAAACAGCTGTAAATCTCATTGAAGCACTGTGACTAATTGGTGACTAAGCAACAGTGCATGTTACACATGGCAATAAATGGATAAGGAAATAAATGAAAGTGGTGTGTCAGAAAGAATATCTAAGAAACTAGTACGAAGAACATATGCATGAAGAAGCTATAAAATGCTCAAAGGTAAAAGCATATTTCATCTGATTCCTGGCAGAGTAACTGACACCACACGCACCTGCAAGCACTCCTGCCTTCTAATATCATCCCCTCCTTGTACTTGCTTACTTAATTTCATAGTGTGCACAACCTATGCACTAAGTAGATGCAAAATCCATTTTGCTACACATTTTTTCACACCTGACATACTTACTGATGGAGATACCAGTGTGTTTAACCACAGATTCTAAAATCTTGAATAACAGACTTTTGCTAGTTGGATTCAGGAGGCAGCTGAACTCATGAAGTTTGGTTTTCTACTTTCTTCCCTTACCACAGCAATACTAGGTAAGGATAGCTTTCCCTGTCTCCTGCCTCCCAGCTGCGTTTCTTGCACCCTTCCACAAAAATTCATACACTTCACACATAACATGAACATCCCCTTTTGCTCACAGCTTCATCTCATGAGCCCTATCTGTTTGATAGCTGGCTGGATATATGCAAGAATTGATTGGCAGGTGCCAGTCATCATGATGCATGTAACAACTGGGTGAGTGGCTCCTTTCCCCTGGAGCAGTTAAGTGTTACGTTCAGCTTACATTTTCCTCTCCTGGGGCTTTCCTTCAGGCCTGTCTCCTCTACCCAACCCTTGTAGCACAGACAGATGACACAACCTCACCGGCACTGTTTCCTTTCCAAAAAGATCAAAATGTTCCCTGAAACATTGCAAAATTGGGGGGAAAGATGGTCACTGAAACTTTCAGAAAAAACCCATAAAGGTCGGAATTTGCTGCTGTGTAAGTTTCCCAGTCTCGTGTTTGAACTGGAGACAGGAACTCCCAGAGAATAAATAGAATGTGGAATGTCTATTGTCTGTTCTGTAAAGTCATTGTAGAGTGGGTGATTGGCTAAAAAAAAAAAAAAAAAAAAGAAAAAAAAAATCC
>VZSC01004049.1:1136925-1215653 GCA_013398225.1 Steatornis caripensis
TTTTTCCATGGAAAAAAAAAAAAAAAAAAAAAAAAAAGGAAAATACTCTTCTCCGACGCTATATGTGTAGGCATGAACAACAATAGCTTGAACCACAAATACCTTCTTTGCAGCTGGGAGCAAGGAAGAGAGCTTATTGGCTGAGAAGAATGGAGTTTATTATATTGCAGAGACATGCAAGAAAATCAGACTTTTAAGCAAGATCAGGATACTCACTGCAAGAGCTCTAGGAATTACTGCTTTTAGGTTTGCTAGCAAAACTGAAAAATAAAATGCTGAACTCAAAATTCAAACCCCTTGGTTTTCTTCATGAAAAGAGATGTTTCATTCTTGGTGAAATTAGTGACCATTTCATACCAATTTTCTATAAATCCAGCACTAAAACTCAATCATAGCATTTAGCTGAAACGATGTTAGGTCCAGATACCCCTCTCTCTTAATCCTGCCTGCGTATTAATTATGTTGTAGATAGCAATTGAGATAGCTGTTATCTACGCTGATGTAGGTTAAAAAAAACCCCATAGGCAGATAATAGTGCTATTGAATGTATACTAATCAAAATAATATATATATATATGTATATTACAATAAGAGTTAGCTTGCTGGGGAAAAGATGGGAAAAAAAACCCTTTTAAATGCCAAAGAGTAAAAAAATCATAAATAACGCTTTTCAAATCTTGGTTAGTAATTACCACTTATTCCAAGACAAATTGCTAGCAGGTTNCTTGTTGGGGAAAAGATGGGAAAAAAAACCCTTTTAAATGCCAAAGAGTAAAAAAATCATAAATAACGCTTTTCAAATCTTGGTTAGTAATTACCACTTATTCCAAGACAAATTGCTAGCAGGTTAAAGAAAAGAGGTCTTGATCCTTTACTGAATGGCATTGCTATTGTGAATTTGACTGAGAGGGTTACCATTATTTCTTCTAAATCAGAAGCCAGAAGTGCAAAACAGGACTTCTGACCTATCTGGCCCCATTTTAACGTTCAATTTAGCAGGTCAAACATAGCAGTCAGAACTGTAACAAAAATATTTTGGTCTAGCATCAGTTGTTTTCTCTTCTCTTATTTCCTTACTTATTCTTTTAAATTCTTGATAATAGAGGGAGTCCAGTAAACATGCCTGGAATATTAGAGAAATCCACAACAACATGAACAGCCATCAGTTACAGAAGGTGACTGCTCTTGGCTGAGCCCCTTTAGCCTTCCCAAAGGGGAGAAAGATGCAGCAAAGTAAAAAACCAGGAGGCCTCTCAGTAAAGCCTTTTTTGTATCCTGCACCTCAAAGTAACTGCCTCATCTCCCCCAGTACTTAGGCTGTGCTTCCCCTCTTTTCAGTTGAAGCACCTGGGGTAGCCTGGGACCAGTGGGGCTGCTGGGGAACAGGTGTGAAGCTGTCAGGCTGCACACAGGGGCAGGAGGGAAAAGCTTGCTCCAATGTGTTGGTGGGGATCAGAATGGGACACAGGGATGCAATGTGTAGCCAGATTAATTATGTGTTCCCATCTCTCCCTTTTGACACCTCCCTCAGCTGGGAAGTTTGTATTACACCACTTTCAACATAGCCCAGAAAATAGCATCACTGGGGCAGAGGGGGAGAAGAGTTCTTCAGTGTTTCTTATAATTTGTTAAGAATAAACATGAAAAAATAAATCTTGCTTTTTGTGACACACTGATTCCAGAACGCACTCTCTGAGTAAAAATGTCTTTTAGTGTGTACCAAGAAAAACATAAAGTTGAATGTACTGCATGTGTTCCATTATATGCACACGTATACGTTTACCTGTCTACAGCACGCTCTCTCCCACTCTCTCTGTCTATGTATATCTTACAAAGACTAGTATATATTTGAAATAAATTAACACTGGGCAGTTCTGACATCCCCCATAAACAGCCAATACGAGCAAGTAAGTAACAGGTTCCAATCCAGATCTTAATCCTGTCCTAATGCCCATGTTACATCTTTCAATGGGCAATATCATTACTTTAATACACTTCAGTGATTAGGATAGCCTAGAGGGTTACTGCAAGAATGCTAACTATGTCCTGGGCAGAAGCTGAGGAACCTGGCCTATCATGGCATTATAATTTCAAAAGGATTACAACAACATAAATTGAGAGTCATCATGCTGTGACTATATATATATTCATTCCTATGAATTTAGAATGAGTTCAATCTGTAGGCATAAGCACATCTGTTAAATGACACGGCAAGCCTGGTCTCTGCAGAAGTACAAAATGAGGGAAAACCACAGACAAATATGCATAAGAAAACTTACTGGTTAACTGTATTCTCTCTAGTGTCTACATAAATCCATCTACATTTTCTAATGAATATGGCATGGTATTTACTTTTCACACAGGAATGAGGCAAGACATAACTTTAATAGTGTTTGCAAAGTGCTATATAAGTGCAAATGATTGATAAAGCCAGTGAATGGCAAAGAGCCAAAGAATATTTAGACTGAGAAGTGCTTAATCCCAGTGCCTTTAGGGAAAACGTTTCTCTTCTAGCTTTTTCGTAATTCACAAATCAGGAATTGGTGAGCAAATGTAGCTTTTTACATATTCTTAGATATTGAGAAAATGGAAGAATTTTGCAGCAAATATTTGATCCATTTTCCTATCATATGAAGTATAAAAAGAAGACAGACACATGATCAGTAACTATTACACAGCAAATTCACTGGATTTTTCCCTCTTCCTAATAATTGATGATGTCTTTTCTTTGACCAGGTTTTGTGGGTTTGTACTATGTAACGGCATTTAGTATTATTACGACAATTCTCTCACATCTCAAAACAAGAATTTTCGGGTTAATAGAAGACATTTATCCAGCATGAGATAAGTCAAGAAGGCTTTTCTTAGAAGAAGATAACACAGAAAAATTGGTACTGCCAGAAATAAATATAACTCTATGTGATCCAATAACATCTTTAGAATTCAAGGGTTTTAAAAATTGTCTAATGTACTTTACAGTCACAGCAGCAGATTCTCTCCACGGATTTGTTTTCAGAAAGCTCTAACCGTGTAAACTTTATCACCCACACAAACTCACACTGGCTTTCAGGAAGCTGCGGTTTCAGTGTGGAAGATACTTTTTGCCTTTGTGTTTCATATCATTTTGTGTACATACAGATTTTACTCTGAGGATCACTAAATAGGTATTCTTTTCAGAAGCATGATTGGGACTTAATCCGCTAACTTTGTCTTGGTGGTATAGGTTGCCATCTAGTTTGAAACTCTGCTGAAAAGGTACTTATAGAATAGAATCACCTATACCTGATGAAGCACTTCTCAAAAAAATCCCAAGGAAGCATTCCACAAGGCAACCTTGCAAGTTGGAGGGATGAGGGGAGCCAAAGGTAATGAATAGAGAAGAGAGGTTATTTTTGACATGATAAAAATAGTTATTAACATATCCACATTTCCATCTATCACGATGAAAACAAACTCTTTGCTGCCTGCCATTGTGTAGATTCTTTGCTGCCATCAGTAAAAGAATAATTTTCACAAGTAGTTAAACCAAGACTAGTCTGCAGTTCTTCCGCAGTAAGGAGTTTGGTGGGAGGCAAAGACGCCATGAGAAGAACACTCGCCTTGGATGCAGAAGAATCAAAGATTAAATCACTTCCCCATTGGCTCCACAGAAAAATTGAAGCCGAAGGTTTCTCTCCCCAGGTAAGTGCTTTGACTAGTACTGGAGTGTGGTGACGTGTCTCCTCCCAGGAGACCCTAATGACTAGTCAAGTCTTAAATGAGATGGGACAGTGCCAACCTAACATTTTAGGACACCAACTTTACAAGTTAGCGCTCACAGCACAGAGATGTAGGAAATCCAGTTTCACTTTCCCATTCCACTGTCTCCCAGTGTGGGACAAAACCAAGCCCAGAAATCTTTATACAGTTTGGGAAAACTGAATTCTTGTTTTCCGGCCAGCCTTACCTACCACACAAAGTAGTAACTGATCTCATATTTAATCTAACTCCCCCATTAGGAGAGATCTCTTGTGTCTTATATACAACTTAGCAGTGAGTATCTTAATAGCTAATCACTTGCTTATGACAACCACCATGAAAGAACTCTTAAAGCCCAGGAAAATGAAAAGCTTTTTTTTTGCTCTTGAGTCGAGCTTCAGATTTTATCTAGAGAGTGAAAATCACAACAAAATTTTTTTGTTTAGATAATAATAATAATTAATAATAATAATTCACCATTAATAATTATTATCAGCAGTCACCACTATTAACTTGGAGATGGTAAGAAGAAAGGAAGGAAACCATAGATCTTAATATTTTAGGGAACAGATTAATTCAACATAAAGTAAGATAAGAGTATGAAACAGTTGAAGACGTGAATAGCATCTTCTCTGAAGAGTCGTTACAAGACAAGATTAAATTTGAAGATCAGAGGAGTCTGGAGATTGCAGTGGATGGATAGGTTGCATCCTTGCCAGTATTATTTTATTCAAGCTGTACATGTACAAGGAGCCTGCAAAGATAATAAAAGAAGAAAGAAGTTTCTGCAAAGCTCCAAGTGTATGGATCCTTAGCCTCAATGGTCACTGATCAAATACCTGTAGGACGTTAATTGAGCTTTTCCATGGCCTTCAAGCTGACAGTTTAGTACAGGAAAAGTTCCCGTTCAAACAGAAATTTTGGGATGGTTTAAGCCTGTCAGTAATGCTTGTCAATCACATTGCCAACTTCTTTCAGTTAAAAACATTCCAGAGACTTTAAATACACTGAAGACTCATGTTATCCCAAGGGCTATTTTAATCTAGCACCTAAGTAGGACCTTTAGTATTAAAGATATAGGTACCAGCAACGTGTCCTTTTGTTGTGGACTTAGGAAAGGGCAAGAGCACAGTAGCCTACAGCTGTCACTTTCTGGAGTGTGCAGCGGAAGCATGCCATCACACACAAATTGGTAGTTACCTTCATCAGACAACAGAAACAATTTTAGAAGTAGACAGGGTTGAGTTTTTCCTCTCCCTCCTGAATTCTGAGCTTGCTGGGAATCTCTCTGTGCAGAGTATTATTCATCAAAGTACACAACAAGCAGAACAGCTCAGACATGATTGCACAACATAGTCTATATTTCCAAAGTGGGCACAGGTACTCCTTATATAAATCACCATTGCTACAGTGACAGGAAAAATATACAGAAGCATAAAATGTATTGTTAAATGTTTTAGTAAATCATCAGTGCCTTGAAGTTGTTTGGGGATTCTTGCAAAGTGCTGTTAATGGCTGCTGACTCTCCTGTAACCAGATAGACAGCACAGGGCAAATTCTGTAACTGGGTGCTTGTGGGCAGGTTCTACATGGGCCAATTACACACATATTCCTGCTTTCAAGGGACAGATTTGTTTCCAAAGGAACTACCAAAATCAGCGTGATTCTCCAGCTGGATCACCGGAAATCCAAAGGTTTCCTTGTGTGACTTCAGCAACAGAAATTATAATTATGGGAAAGTAATTTAAAATTCAGTTCTAACATGATTTTTTAAGAGCACAAATCTCTAACTACACGTCCAACTACATGGCATTCAGACACAAATAGAGAAGAAGTGATCCTGATAACAATTCCAGTCTTGCTCTACCAGACTCAGATGGATCAGCTAATAATATGGGAAATATGATATTGTTTTCCGTATTTTTGTGCATGCACACAAAAACCAAGCAAAAAAAGAAAACCCCTAACAAACCCTGATCTCAAAAAAATGCAGCAAGGTTCAGAATAGCACTTGCAGAATATGCAGTAAGAACACCACACATTTTGAGAATTATAAATTTAAATAACCTGATGATTGGTGTAGAGTTTACTTTTTGAGACCCTTGTTTTATTTATGTATCAGACGTAACAACAAAAATGGGATTTCTGCCCACACATAGACCTATCTCTCACAGCGTAAGTAGTAGAAGTCAGTTTTGGTTGCTTTGGAAATACTAAGGGTTCTGGGTGAGACTTGGCTATTGTCAGCACCTTTGCGTATGGTCAGGTTGGACTTACGGGACACTTCCCACAACTTTATAAGGTGTAATGAAACAGACCACTCTCCATTTTCTTACAAGAGACACTGTATCTCCAAAACATATGCTACCTTGTGCCACCACTCACTAGCTAGCAGTCTTTGCCCAGCCAGTGAGGCAGCTTTCTTTATAAAATGTAGAAATGCATTCTGAATGGGTTGATAAATAGAACAAAAAATACGTGCTGAGTATATAAAAATGGAGGAAACCTATCTCCTAATAACAGACTAATAAGTTTTGATTAAGCTATTCGATAAGATAGTCTTCAGCATTTAGTAATTGCATAACTGCTTTAAGATGCCAAACAGAAAAGAAGTGCGCTGCTGTTGCTTAAGCATGACAGTACTATCCGGTCACAGCCTTAAGAAAAAGTCCTCAAGAATTTATCCAGGCTACTAACAAATAGAACTTTACTCCCAAACACTGTTAGAAAATAATTCCTAATATTGGGTAAAAAAACCCTTTCCCGTAAAACCATGCAAGAGTGTTACAATTCTCAAAGCATAGTTATCTGAAAAGACTACAGAAGAATTTCTACTTTGCTACTGAATAGTTAATATTTTTCTTCTGGTAAATACTACCACAGTTTCTTTCACACGTGCTTACCTGTGGATGTTGTCACCACAGAGCTCTACTCACAGGTCACAGCATTTGCAGACAACATCCCACTATGCAAAACAACACAGAAAAAAACAAACTATGGAAAAGGAAAAACCTTCATGGGCTGTGTTAGCTGCAAGTGGTTCTTTGAATCCATATGGTATTTGTGACCTACAGATCCATGACATTTACAAACTCATTAACGAAACCTCTCTCTCTCTCCCTACCTGTCTCTCCCTTCCACCTCCCAATTTGTGTTAAATTTCCCTTGGACAATTCCTTGGAGAGTCCCATCACGTACCTCAGGTTTACATTGTACAGTAACCTCTTCTTCCTAGCATGCATCTGCCTGCCTGAATTTACGCAGGGCCATTACATTTTGGCCCTCCTGCAGCCACAGATGGACCTTCTGGATTCCATCCTCAGAGTCGAAGCCAAAACAAGAATGACATACATCTGATTTTCTGTCTTTTTTTACGTGTAAAATGGTGTATTTCTTTCTTGATGGAGAATTAGGACTCAGTTCCAAGACTGTAGGTATTTGTGAAGTCAGGTAGACCTAGATCACATTCAAAGTTTAATGATAATTTTGAATTACTGATGAATTTCTATGCTGTGTTGCTCCTGTCAGTTTTACAACTGTAAGGTTACCTCGGAAAAGAGAAATGGTGCTTAGCACACACAGTATAATATATTTTGTACAAGAAAAGCATATAATCATTTAGTTTTTCTTCTTTTTCTTCTGTCACACAAATTTAAAATTGCCTTGTATTTCTGGCTGATACTTTGGAACAAAGTTAGATAATGAAGATTTTCTTAAACATGTCATCAGTCTCAGTGCCACTGGCACTGTTATGCAGGGCTGTTTCAAAGAGTCTATGAGGTGAGGCAAGAAACAAAGCCTTTGCAGAAAATGTGTATAGATCTATCCTTCTCCTATAGGATCTTACCTACTCTGATGAGCTGGGTAAGCTGAATGACTCCTATAAATAGATAGCTTGCCAAAAACTGTGTTTCTATTATTAGCTATTAGATAGATGACAACTAATCAGCATTCACTTTTCTAATTGCACTGCATCTGGGTTCTTCTGAGTCCTCTATAATTGTGTCTTTTAGGAGAGAAAAAATGGGAAAGGAAAGCTCTGCCAGTCTTATTTGCACATCTTTGCCAAAATTATGATTTAACAGCAATAAAATTTTCAACAGCAAGGCAATTTTTCCCTGTTTTTATCCCAAAGTCATATCAAATGAACCTGAATCAATGATAAATGTCTACATTAAAACCATCATTGCTAATAGTATTCTATATCATTCGTCTTTTGTTCAGTGTGACCAAATTACAACCAGCACATGACTATAGCTACTTGTGATTAATGATGGTTTTACTTAGTAACTGACAGCGAAGCTTCTGGGAGGAAAATGGTAATATATTTCAAAATTTCAAGCTATAAATTTTGGAAAAAAATAGCTCTGTTTTCAAAGGTGTAGTTAACATGTCTGCTGCTGCCTTTACCACTGTCAGACTGAAGGGCTTAAAGTAGCTCAAATTTTGAAGGGATTATTCCTCTCTTCTCAGGGTGGAAGTTTTGGCTTAGGAGTTCTTAAATCCTTTACAGACTGTACACAATATTTCAGAAGAACTAGAGAGTATGCAGGGAAGAGTGCTGAAATTACTCAGGGAAAAAAAAATTAATGATCTGGAATAAAGTCTCTCCAAGAGCATGGTAAATTAAAAAATTATAGATAACCTTTATGAATGAATTAGAGAGTAGACTTTGTGAAACATTGGAGGAAAGCTGTAAAAGCTTTCACTTGGGAGAGGCAGATCTTGATAAGGTCAGAAGTGGCTAAAAGTCATTTTTAGCATCTGATGGCCACTCAGCAGCTTTAGGCTGGCGTTTCTTAGTCCAGCACAGATGTTCACATCAAAACAAGCACTCCTGCTGACAATCTCAAGAGTCTGAACAAGCAGAGAGACTTCCCAAGCCTCTTGCCCACAATTATTCTGATACAGAACAGCTGGGCAATGTATGAAAGACCTATGTTGCCATTGCCAACATTATTATAAGCCTGAGAAGCTTCTGTCTTTTGAATCGTCAGTCTGTAAATTGTGCCAATGCTATAGTTATTCAAAATTGAGAATGAAGTTAAAAAAGGTATGTGTTTTAGGTGGGACTTTCTACAGCATTTATCAAAGATTGACAGTTACATTCTACCCCTTGGAGACAACAGCAAAGTTCACCTCTGCCTCACAAAGAGCAAAGTTCTTCTGAGTCAGAAGAACTTTACGAAAAGCCCATTTTGAAGGTGAAATCCTCGCAGTAAGTGAGGTCACTAGCAAAAACTCCAGTGGGCTTCATTCAGTCTAGTACTGTACTCTAGATGTCCCTGTGAAAGGACAGAAAAACAACCTTTTTGTTTTCCATCTTATTCACAGATAAACTTCAGAATCCACAGAGAGCAGGCAGAACTGCCTCTGTAGTCTTTTCCTCAAATAATTTTTCTGTCTCTATTTTCTGATACGTTAATTTGTGATAATTTCATTTACTCTGATTCATGTAACTGCATTAAACATCTTATGTTCACAACATCAATATGCAACCTAAATATGTGAGTACTGGGTTTTCTTTTCCTATGGATTAGTTATCCAAATATATTTAAATGTGTATTCTTATATATATATATATATATATATACACATACACATTTTGAAGTAATGCGACTGGAAAGCATAAATACTTTTTCCATTTCTGAGCAAGTGAAGAAAATATCATTATTCACTGAATTTCATAGCATTTGGGCTTTCCTTCAAAGTCCCCCTTGAGACTCAATGACTCAATCAATCAATGACTTTCAATTTGTCGCACTTTGCTTACCTTTAAATTGTGCTGGGAGGATAACTGACATCAGCTTTTACATGAATGCTATGATTAACATCTAACTAAAGAAATATAGTTTCTAAAAAGAGTTAATCAGCTGATCTTTTAAAATGAGTTCCTGTTGCGACCAGAAATGACATCTAAGAGTCCTGGAAGACTGTTAAAGACTACAGAAAAAAATTTCATTCTCTTTTCCTTTTGTTTTAACTAATAAGGAGTAATTTGAAATGTTTGTCTAATGGCAAAGTCATCTGGGATCTGTGCATCTGTCCAGCAATGTTTTGCATGTGGGTGATCGCTGTTATTCTACCCCTGCTAAGTTTCTTTAGTAGGCATGTACAAGAGAAGTTGGGTTGTCTGTGTTAAGTACACTTGAGTCACCACTAATGCTGATGCAAATCACCACACAGCTTACTTTTTCAAAACTCAGAAAGAGTTTAAAGCTGCAGAAATGCAACACCATACAAATTGATAACACATTCCTTGTAAACTGAGCAGATTTTGTCTACAGATTATTGAAACACATTTGTATTACCAAATCCTTCAGAGTAAAATTGCTTCAATTACTTCTACTTCCTTTAAAAATTAAAAGCATCTTTACCCTACATTGCTCTTCATTCCAAAACTGCCACACAATAACACAAATATGGAAACATAGTTAAATATATATAAAATTCTGGTAGTAGTACTACTTTACATAAGGTTCACTTTATTTTTAGTTTATAAATTCATGGATTCTTACTGTAATTTNTACCCTATATTGCTCTTCATTCCAAAACTGCCACACAATAACACAAATATGGAAACATAGTTAAATATATATAAAATTCTGGTAGTAGTACTACTTTACATAAGGTTCACTTTATTTTTAGTTTATAAATTCATGGATTCTTACTGTAATTTTGATGAGATAAAAATCAACAATGTAAGTCAGTGCATAAAAAAGTAAAGATGTTGCCTGCAACTATTTGTATGGATATAACAAATAGTTTGTGACCTTCAGATAGCATTGCAAATCCATAGAAAGTGACCTTTGCAATGATTAACAGGAATTTAGATCTCCAAATGAAGTAAGTGAAGTTTACACTTAATTACTTATTCAGAATGTCCCATTAAAAGTGCTACATGAAATAGAATGATCCTATGCGATAAAGCATATTCTCGTCTCCTTCTGATGCAGCTATTCATTATGATTTTGTTTCACCTTTTGTAGTAGTGACATAGTAGTGCATCTTAAGAGGTAAAGCTTTTTCTCTGGGATTAGTTAAAGAGCAAACTCCATGGTGGCTAAGTCAGAAACTGAATTTAGCACATCTGAAAAATTCTACCAGCTGCATTTTAACACCTTCAGACACCTAATACACTTGATTTCCGTGAGCATTTTTCTTCTCCCACTTAACCTACTGGGATCTTAATAATGTAGTTTGTCAAGATCAGTCTCACATTTCAGTTTACTGATATATTAATTCTCTGACTTTTAATACCTTATATTAGTACATTAGAATAAAAATAGATTACAATAATAGTCTAATATTATTAGGCAATTATGCAATAATCATTATTAGTTAATATACTATAACGTCAGTTACACAGTCTATCACAACATAGTGTGCTACAATTTGTTAAGATTTGACTTCCAGATTAGTTTTAAAACAAAGAAGTTAGCATTACATAGAGGAGAACAAATGATATCAGTAAGGTTTTGTATAAAAAAAACCCCAAAACAACAGGTTTATAGTCTGATAAGGAAAAGAAAAGCAATATAAATATAATACTATAAATATAAATATAATAAAGCTTGTGTCTGCATTGCTTCAATAGTTAAATGTGAGGAGTTTGCTTCCAAAATACTGTCATCTTCATTATTTCTTCTGTTTTGTGTTTTTCTTACCGAAACAGAGGCAGAAATGCTACCTTCACTACTACATCTGGAGCTGCCCTTTCACTAAAGATTAAACATTAAGATCATGAGTTGAAATCAATGTTAATGAATTGGTATCCCTTTGCTGTGCTATTGTTTTGGTAATAATTTTTATTGTTGTCAGATCTATTTCTATTAGCAGTTCCAGAGCTTTCATACTTTCTCCTAAAAACTATCCTCAAAATACCCATTACTCGTAACTGTGGTTGGAATATCAAAACTTTTGCTACAAGATGAGTTATTTGTCTAACCTGGGATCTTATTCTGTATCAGGCCTTTTGGGCTCAGTGTCCCTGATATCGACACTGAGGCCAGCTGGTTTACTACTTTCAATTGAGAAAAGATAAATTCTTGTGACTAACTATGAACACCCGGCACAGAGATAATAAACTGCAAAGTGGTGCCACAGGTATGCAAATACATGACAGCTGATCTCAATTTACTAGTCCTCATTCATGGAAGAAGATGCACAAAATTTTATATCTTCTGAGTGCCTGTCTTGTAAAGCATTAAGAAAATTTAACTTCAGGCATGTAAGTATTCCCACTGCAGCCAACGGAGGTCACTTAAAGCAACAGCACTACTGTGTACTTAAATGGCAGATAAACAAGGATGCCAGTTTGGGGAAAGTGGAAAAAAAAAAAGACATCTATTCAAGCACTATGCATCCGAGGCCTACTTAATAAAGATGAGTCATAGAGTAGCTTAACCATCTTCCTCCACTGAGACACAAGCGGTCAGAGAGAGACAAAGTATAATGTGGGACATTTATGTTTAGAAGCTGTCACCTCAGCAGTAACAGGACTCTACTCTTCTGCAGTAGGAAATTCAGTGGATAAAAAATAGTTCTCACATCGATTTAAAAGAGCAAGGACTTTGGATTTTTTCTTTTTTTTTTTTTTATGTAGAAAGACTGTGGTTTTACCCCTAAATAACTTCTAATTTCTTCGTATTTCCTTTCAGAATGTTCTTATTTTGGCCCCTTAATAATAATAATACTCTTGATATCTTATGACTGCGTGCTTTCATTAGGATAAAAGATTTAATTCCAGATAAAAATGTTGTCCTAGGGCTCCTCACTTATCTGATACTGATTTTACCTTTACCTCATTACGCTTTCTTTCTTGTTTTAACTTCCCGTGTTCCCAGAAAGCTGCCCATGGCACTGAAAGTTTACCGTTTGGATCTTGTATAGATTTGTAGTTGTTAATATTTTATTCATTGGTTTTCAAGGCTTATGGCACTTTCCTTTGTAACCTGCTCTAGAGAATAACATTTCAGACCATGATATGATACGGAGCAAGGTGAGTCTCTGGAAGGTTATAAAAGGCTCCAGAAATTTGCAGAGGCTTTCTACCTTGCACCCGGAGTGCCCTGTACTCTGGCTTAACATTATTTCAAAAGAAAAGCTTTCGACACCTTTTTTTCCTGGGATTTAAAACGAATAACTGTGATCACTGAGCTCCAGAAGTTAATCTTAAATGATTACATTAGAATTTTTTTATTTAGTTACAGAAATTTGGACAGTATAGAGAATTTGACTTCCCAGTGGTGCATCTGGTGGAGCTCTTCTTGTAGAAGAGGTTGATGCCACTGGACAAGAGTCTGTTTTGCCCCTGCCAATGTGCCTCCTAAAGGAGCATTATTCCATAAACTATAAAATATAATGAAATCTAAGAAAATATTGAGGAAATCTTAAATTTTTCCTATTCCTTTGTGGTGTTTGAGTATCATCTTGGGGAGGGAGAGAGATCAGAATATACTAAAAAGAGCACAAAATATTGCTATGTATAAAAAGATTGAATAATCTAAGAATGCTAGAAGACACAGGGAAAAAATATGAAGAAACTGTTCCAAAGCAGTAATGTATTCTCTTTGCTGCATTTATTGCACTTACACCTTGTCTTTACACAAGTGCTGATACTTGAATGGAAAATGTCATCTGTTTGTCATACATCTTTGCTAAATGAATGTAAAATCTAAACAAACTTGAAATTTCAATATAGATTTTTACTCATGGGTAACCAAAGTCAGAATTAAGTCCTAATAGTTCATTAAAAGTGAAACCATTCATCAAATCCAATGAAGTTAATAACTTCAACTGTCCAGTTAGCACTATAACTTCCCAATTCATTTCCAGGTCACCAGGCAATGTATTTAATGTCTCAGTCAGAAATGTGTTCAAGGAAAAGCAACACAATTACTCTAGTATTTTCTAAATGTCTTAAGTTTTTGTTCCATACTTTTTTGCTTTTTCCCTCCCTATTTTTTTTTTTTGTTTTAGTTTATTTCTGCGTTAACCTGGACTACACACATTTCTTTAATTACGTGGATTTAGGCTACTTTAGCTTCAGATGGATGTTGAAAACAAAAATGTTACTCACACAAAAAAAGTACTAATCTTTGAAGTTGCTTTGGTAGCAACAATTGAGTTTGTTTTTTGAAGTTAGAGTGAGTCAAATGCTTTACTGTGAAGCTGGCTACCAGTGCATCCCATCACCTTGTTTCAAGTCAGTCCATTGCCTCAACCTACAAAGCAGCAACTGAGGAGTTCCTGAACTAACATGGAATTCCTAAGTGTCCTGGACATGTGCGTGCACACATACAAGACCCAGATGGCCATCTACATTACAGTTGTAACAAGACAAGTTTTAATTTCATCCTTACATTGCCATTATGACTTATGTTCCCTCTATCTTGTGTCACAGGTCAAACACCACAAAACTATCCTTGCAGTATCACCAAGTTAAAAAAATAGTAGTGTGCGTGGCCACCACTGGCAATCTTTGCACACGTGTTCAAGAAACTGATATCTTGTTTTCAAAATGTTGCAGAAAATATAGTTCACAAATAGTTGGGAGGTATACAGAACGTTTTACCCAGAAAACATCTGCATAACAATCTTGGTAGAACTAAGTGTATATGCAGTCTGGACTGTCAGGTATGAAGATAAGAAATATGCAAATGTGATAAAAACAGTGACTAAAGAAGTGAACACGCAAAATGGCAGAGTTCACAGTAATGTATTTACTGAAATAATAAGCTATTTATTTAATAGCTTTAACAGCAAGAACTGAGTGAGTATCTGAGCAAACTCAGTATAATTTGCAAACAGAAAGTGAGACTTTCAATGTTCATACACTGTAATGTAAGTAGATAATTCTGTATGTGTCATGCGAAAGTTTTCTCATTCAGACCAGTTGAGAAAGTGACAAATTCCCAGTCAGTGGTGGAGGCATCTGTAACAAAAATCCTCAGTCTGTGCTTCTTCCTCATCTCAGGAGCAATTGACCAATCTATGCAGCTGCTGCAGTCAGCTTTTTTCCTTCTCTTACTCAATCATTTGCCACCATCCAGGCTAAAAAATGACAATACTCTTTTCACATGTTTTCATATTTCAGTTTTCATTCCTACGCAGATTCCAACTAATGGGCTCAGATTAATGATATTATTTCTAGCAATGCTAGTTTCTTGAAGCTGCTCCAAGGTCTGCCACTTTGCTCTCCACTAACTCCTAGCTGATTTGTGTTGCGCCACACCCAGGCTCTGCCCACTACCAAATTTGCAAGACTATACATTGCTACTACTCTTCCTCAGCCTTCTAAGAGTATTTTCTGCACTATTTTTTTTCCTATAAGACCAGATGAAGAAATATCTTTTTTAGAAAAATTTATCCTGCCTTTACAAACATTTTCAGCCGCTAGCTCATCATTTCAGCCTAACTAATTTCAGCATAACTAATTTTTCTAGTTATGGTACTATCTTATTTTATTTCCATCAGTGCGATGTGTAGTTATGGTAGAGTAAGGGACAGGGAGAGAGAAGGAAAGCAAATACTCACCTAACACAGCTAGCTAAGCCCGTCTTCTTCATAGACAGAAGTTCAGTACCATTTTGGCTGAGTGAAAGTATACTTTTTGGTTAAGTGAAACCCCCTTCTTCTTTGTCTGGAACAGTCCTGGCTAGACACTGAAAATAAAACTACAATCTTTCAAACCCATCATCACTGTTACTGCTGTTATGGCAGATCAAATAGTATTTTCCTCTTTCTATTCCCATTTTCCTATTTCTACTGTTGTCACATGTGCATACATATAACTGTGTATGTCACGACCTGGAAAACCCAGCCATATATTAGAGTGGATCTTGAAAAGATACAAATAACCTATATCTTATGTAATCTGTCCTTTCTGGAGTAAAGATCTTGAAGTTCAAATATTTGTCCGACCCTGCCTAGTTCAAAAGCTAAACAAATACGGACAAGCCTCTGCAACAATAGTACATAGTTAATGTATGTACATTATACATCCATCAGGGAAGTTCCCTGAATTCTTACTGTTCAGTATCTCCAACATCCACTCTTCAAAAAAATCTGCTTATTTGACAAGAAGGATGTAAATTGTCAATATGGGAAGAATTGTTTTCCTTATGATGTTAAGATAATTCTAATCTGCTTTGCCCTTAGCTTCACTTCAAATTACCTAACCTATCTTCTTTGCTTTACTGCAAAAACTTCAACTGAAATGATCTTATAGCAAAATCTCCAATTTGAAAATTTTTAAATAAAGATAATTTCAGATCTAGAGACACTTAGTGTCTCAATGATGAGATTTCTAATAACCTTAGTCTCATTTGTCTGGATCTATTGAAGACTGAAACCTACCTTTCTCTCTCTATGGATCTAAAGATCATCAGAGTTATGAGTTAGGTCTTTATCTATTGACTGATTTACATACTCAAAGAGGAACCTGGAAAAGTCTCAACCATAATGTAGATAAAATCTGTCACCTTGCTGCTTCTGCTGCATGTTTTGTCTTCATTCTGACAACATGGAATCTGATGGCTGCAGATGAAGAGCTAATGCACAAGAGATACAGAGATGTTAAGATCCAATTGACTCTATCCAGCAGGACACAGAAATTAAGAGATTGCAGGGAATCAGTATCAAAGGTGATCCCTGCGTGTTGCTAAGGTTAGATTGTACAGTTCTTATTTACTTTACATTAATCCTATGTGTGATCATTAACTTGTCACAAATACCCATGCCTGCATAAGGTTTTTTTTTACACCATTCAAATGTTTTACCAACCTTAACATGCTTCCAGGTCTGAATTCCTTCTGACATTGTACTCATCCCTGGATAACTTCTAGAAGAGCTCCAATCCATAAAAATCACTATTCCCAACCTTCTATGATTTTACCTTGTAGAAGGTTACCCTTTTCTTTTTTTAATTCAGGATGGTGCCTGGTCTCTCAACATGAATGGCAATATGAGAATTCCCAGCTATACCACATTTCCCACAGCACTTTCCACATCATGAAACTCCGTAGAGCTTGTTCAGTGCAGTATGTATTATGATAAATTTCCTGAATTACACCCATAAGGCAATGTGCTAAAAAGGTTGTACAAATTGCTGTTCATTTTGGTAGATTTTTTCCCAAAACATTACTAAATATATTGGAACTCTCCAACAAAAACAGATTGTTGCAATGCAGGTAGAATTCATATATTAATATTTTCTCTTGCTTGCAAAAAAAACCCATTCACATGGGGAAAAAAGAAATCAAACTTTTCCCATGGAAATTATACTTATAAAATTAACTGGAAGGTTTTTCTATGAAAACTATCAAATTTTCAGAAGCTGCATTTTTCTTAAAAATTATTTCTATGGAAAATCCTAGAATCAAGATTAAAATGTAATTTTTATTGGCATCATTAGCCTTCAGCTTTACTTTCCATTTTCTGTGCCTTCAGCTTCCACTTATCACTATTTTCAGTAGAGAACATTCAATCTTCCATTTGGTTATTATTCCCCTTTCACCTAGTTCTTCCCTCTTGTCTATTACAAAAGCCCTCTTGATAAATAACCTCCCATCTGTACTCCAATATTTTCTCTTTACTGTCCATAAAGTACCAGGTAGCACTGAAGAAAAGCAAAATTTTTTGTGCTAGAACACTTCTTTTACCCCTGGGAAGATCATCCACATCATCTTTGTGATAACGAGTGCTTAGAAAAGTCCCAGAAAAAGAGCTAATTTATTTTTCTAGACACTTCTCTGGAAAAATAATCTTGATATATCTGTGATTTTTTTCTCTTTTTGCACCTCTACATAAGATGCCTTACTTGTTTATGGCTCTTTTTTCCAACTTACTAATATAAAGTTGACTTTTTTTATTAAAACATCTTTAGGAGATGAATTCTGGAGTTTTACAGAAAATTCTTACACCAGGGTGCTTTCTACACCTTATGATTTGTTATACCTTGTAGAATTACTACTCTGCAAGCAACAGTAGGGATCATTTCCTTATTTACTTTCTGATCCACTCCTTGTAATATTTACTTACTGTAACACACAAGGTTCCAGTTAAGGCAAAATTTAAAGACAAAGAATTATAACATGTTTATTGGTCATCTACAGGAGGAAAATATTTTATCTGAAACACTGAGTATATTAACATTGTCTGCACCACATTTCCTATTGCCTCACATTTATGATTTAGCCTCCAATATTGGGTCATACCGGGTATCTCCTTTACTGTCTACAGCTGATTTTCCTATCTCACTCCAGCTTCCTCACCTTCAGTATGATTCTCGTGCTTCTTTTTCCTCTTACTGTTATACGGTCCTCCCATAACTTTCAAGAGCTCCATGGCTTCTCCACCGTACATCCCTCTCAATGTCTTTCCACTCAACAGTGGTGTCTCCTGCGCTACATTTCTTAGTACCTCTAAATCTTCTGACTAGCAAAATGCAAGGTGGGCCCAAGGAGCAATATTCATTAATTTCAGCTCAGGTTTATTTTACTAAATGTGATCATTTTGTCTCATATGCCTAGTCATCTTCCTTGTTCATTTGTTATTTTGAACAAGCACTATCTTTTTAATTGCCTACATGCAGACCTTAGCTCAACAGGATGTGATTTCTGTAGGGGAGAAGATCACAGCAAAAGGGCAAAATATCTTGGCTTTTGGGGGGTTTTTTTATTTGGTTCTCAGTTAAAGGCAGTGTTCTCACCTGGATCTGAATTATTCTTCACTATCTTGGCACAGACATTTTTCTCATCACTGTTTACACCAGCAATCTCTTTCTGTTTTTCTAATGTTAAGTATCCCTTCTCTCACTTCCATTTTATGGAAAGATTCTTCTCTTTGGCTCTTTTTACATGTTCCTGCTCTTGCTTAGTTGCATGTCAGCCAAGGTAGATGTTCTGGTTTCATTCAACAAAGCCCAGATATTTTAATTTTCTTTTGTGGATATCTTTGGAGATAAGAACTTGTTAAAAATCCCTGATTAATTTTGACATTTGTTGTAACTTCATTCCATTTAATACCTAGCATTTTCCTTAGGCATTTGCTTTCTAGACATTTAGATGCCTGTCTACATCACTGCTGGATTTCAGGTTTTCATATCCATATATTAAGGTGAAAATAAGGTTTGAATGGAAGACTTGTATATAAACAGCATATTTTCAACAAAATTAGAACAAACAAGACCACTTTGTATAGGACGAAGACAGCAAAAGCTGGTATTTAGAACTCTGATTACCAAAAAGCTTTACAGAGATACAAACGAACCAATGTACACAGTACCTTAAAAAGCAGATCTAGAGCTTATTTTATAATGTACACAGTCTCTTCTTACAGGAAAAAACTAGGTTGGCAAGCAACTTTTTAATAAAGATGGGTGACAAATTTACCCCCACAAGGTACTTAAGTAATCCTTAATGGTTTTTTATGAGGTTTTCTTCCCAGTTTTCTCAATAGAAAATTCATTAGTGCAGTTACATAAACCTAAGAAGACTAGTTTCCGTTCCCTTTTCTGTGTTAGGGGATTTGCACCAATAGCTCCCCAGAAAAAATGCCTCAACTTTCAGCCTACAAAGTATTGTGAAAGGCAAGTTCCTCCTCATCAAACTCCTCCACTTTTCATTAAATATCTAAATATTCCCTTAATCTTTGTTTAATGGCTGTTTGGGTGGTTGATTTTTTTTTTAAAGTAGAACAGCATCAACAGATAAAAATGAGACCATTCTCTCCCAGAGTACCTGATAATTTGGTGATTTAGCTCTCTTATAGGAAGTATTTATTGGATTTAGGTGCAGTTGGTCCTGCTGTAGGTTGTGAACATGGAAAAGAACTCTCATCTTTCCACGCTTTTTTGATGAGCGTTCATTTCCTCTCCAGGCAAAGGTATAAAATGAACCAAGTCCCTTGTAACCTTAGTGATGACTCACTCTCTGGACTGTGGTGAAATACCACGACTTATTTATGAACAAAACCCATTATTTTCATTGCTTTTCTTACAACTTTCCAGAAAGGAAGTACTTTGTTTTTAAGTTAAATGTTTCTTTAGACAGGAAATAAATCCTTATCTGACACCACTTCCAATCTTTATTTTAATTTTTGTCTTTTTCATCATCAGTTATCACTTACTGAAATATTGACTATTTCTACTACCCTGCCTCCAAACATAGCAGAGGAAGATTTTCTTTTTTAAAAAAAGAAATTCTAACAGGTGGAAGCTAAAGCTTGACAGATCTAAACCTAAATGTGTCACAAATTGTTACCGGTGAACTTGATTAACTATGAACATGAACTGTCAAGGTGTTGCTCATCTGTTGATACCTACCTGTTAAGAGCAGATGCCACTCTGCAAGATGCATCAGTTAAATGTAACAGTGTACAGTCCAGATAATACAGGAGGTGAGACTACATGGTCTAATGGGGGGTTTGGCCTTATTGTAAGTAATTATATAGAAAGGAGAAGATTTATTAGTCAGGATTGAGACCTTTGCTCCTAAAACAGTCATCTAAAATGTTGCCATAGGAAAGAGTTGGGAACATATTTGAATCATTTTCAGCCAGGAACGATTTCACTGAAACTCAGATTGGTTCCAATGTGAGCCCTGTCCATTGAAACCAAGGAGTTCAACTGGAAATGCTTTAGGCATCTAAGACCCTTACCGTGTTCTCAGCCCAGGCTATTGGAAGAACAGAGGAACTGGTTCCAGTTCAAAGGCTCTCTGTGTCAAAGACTACTTCTAAGCAGTCTCAGATTCAGCACATCAGTCTCAGAATATCCAGAAGCCTTCTTCACATCGTCTCAGTGTCAAACAATTTCTGGTTTTCTGCTTTGTAACATGTAAGTAACTGATAATTAGGTGACACAAAGGACAACGTAGGATGTGATTTTATAATAAATTATCTTTTCGTGTTATAATCCAGCTATTTCCTCCAAATAGAACTTGGTCTTCTGAGGGACTTTGATCATTTGAAAAAATGTCAGAAATCAATTATTTTGAAATGTGAAATATAGAATAGAATAGAAGCTCTTAAGTATTTCCATCTGTAGAGTTACATCTTAGCATTGTCAATATAATACAGGTTAATCCACAAAAGCAGCAAGTCTAATGTAGGAATGTTCAGATATAGAAGTGAGAAGTGTCATTTTTCACTGTTTTGGTTGTTTGGTTTTATTATTTTTAGTCTGCATACTTCTAGTTATCAAATTTTCAGGACAAAAAATATTTAAGTTTTATCTATATATTAAGGCATTTCTATTTACTTCATTAATAGAAATATTAACTTTTAGGTTCCAAATAATTTCAGTGTTCTAATTTCACTTCAAAGCCCTGAACATTTAGTCATAATCTTAATACTTGTGGGCACCTCCAATACACTTAATTGTCTACATTTTGGACAATCTAACACCACTGCTCACAGGAGGTGAGAATTTCATACACAGTTGTTGTTGTTGTTTTCTATTTCTATTTTCTGTTATTTTTATTAGACCATATTCGTGTTGCATTGAAATAGGGCATCTATTTCATCTCAGCTTTTTATACTTTGAAATTAAAGACATAGAGGAGCCAAACGTTTCGAATCTTTGACTACTGGCCACAATAATTACATACCTATTTCAATTTATGTTGAGAACCTACAGAATTTTGCAAAGAGGGGAATGGCTTCCAAATAGTTTTTTTCTGTGTAGTTAGTATATGCATGCATGCACAGAAACTTCTGCCTAGTGTAATACAAACACAGTTTAGCTTGCTATGAAATTCAGTCAAGTTCAGTTAGTATGATCACAGGAACCATGCCTGAAACTGCAACAAAAACAACCAGGTTTATTTTCCTTTCCAGGTCATTCTTACACTGTACAGCCATGCCTTTACTTGTTATGTTTTTTTCAAAGAGGAGAGCTGAAGTGTAAGTGGACTCAGTATATACTGAGTAATTTCATCACAGAGCCGACATCCTTTTGAAAATGAAATGTATACCCACAGAAATGGAATAGAATTTGTATGTTGAGGTAATTTTCACTGCTATAAGCTCAAATGCTCACTTCAGAAACATACACTGGGAGTACTAGGTGATCTGCCATGCTACTGTCACCAAAATGCCAGCACTGTCAGGTTAGGAGATTTTCTAGGAGGGCTGTCCTCTCAATATGTTCCTCCTGTTGTTCTAAACTAACTTCTTGCTGTCATCCCACCAGTTGTCAGTTAGAGGTCTGAATTTTATCTGGAGATGTTCCCTTTTTCGAAGAACAGGCAGTTCCTGGATCTCTGTCACTCTGTCTAAGTAGTCTCAAAGAAGTGCCAGGCACCATCCTCAAGGATCAAAAGCAGAAATCTAACTAGCTTGCTGAAGAGCATCTACAGCACTGCCGTTTCCTCTGGGACAATGGCTTAGTGCTGTGCCAGTCTCCCCTTTGCTCTCCTCCTTCAGCAAGGGTTGGCAGCACCTGCACTGAGCCAGAAAGGAGAGGCCAAAAGGATCCACTGTGGGTACATTACCTCTTTTGCTGTGCCCACGCTGATGATCCTTTCTGTCTCCTGCATGCAGTCACTTGTGTGAGGAGCTGAGCAAGAAGGGGAAAACTACTCAGACAAGGTGCCAAACATATGCATGTTGTCAGCACAAAAACTCTGTGCGTGTAATCTTCCAGGTCCTATGACAACACTCAAATAATCAACAAGACTATCCTTTGATTTACATTGTTTCATAAGAAATGTTCAGTTCTCTTAAATGACAGAGGAATATGAGCACGGTAAGTAGCAGTATTGTAACTTGTACAGAGCAATCCTCACGAACATCCTTCAGCTCAGAAAGATCACCTAAATATATCCGAGGTTGTTTCAACCTTTCTGCAGTTAATCACCCCTTGGCTTCTTCATGTAATGTGCTAGCAAGGATATCTGATATTGCCAGTGGAGCAATGATGTTTGTAGTGATGATACTTGTCCAGAGGGACCTGGACAGAGCCCAGCCACTTGCTCAATATAGCTTTCACTGCTGCCAGCAAGTGCTAACAGCTCTCATTCCCTGTTGACCTTGGCTGATTTCAAGCTACTAATGTAACAGTGCATTTTACATGTGTTTAATAGTCTTATGCCTAGTTCAGCCTACAATACAGCAACTTCCTTAAATAAACCAATATCTGATTTGCTGAGGTTTAATAAATAACAGGTATAAATGGTTACTATAAATAATAACACTGATTATCCTGTGTAATCAAACTCTTCACCTGCTGTGAGACGTACCACATTTATGCAGATCAGCTGTAGGTTTTTCATCCATGAAATTATAGAATGTATAATGTGATGGGCCATGATATATTTAGTGTACTGTAATTGCTTATTTATAAAAGAGCTATCAACAGCCCACTTTAAATAAATTCAGAAATCACCGTAGGCATTTCAAAATGAATATTTTATATGACATTTCTAAAAGATTATGAGCATTTCTTTGAACAGTAAAATTAATGTCTGTTTTCCTGTTTAAAGTCATCCTGTGTAGATTCAGGATAATGGCATATAAACTGTAATTACTGTATTTGTGTTTTAATTAGGAATATAATCATCCACCTCTCTCATGCTGCAGTTTTCTGAAATTAATATTGGGGGGGGGTTGCAATTTAAAATTGTCTCTTTGCTAATAGAATGGTTGTAAGAAAGTGAATGAATTAAGTAGTAAGATGTATACTTGCAGCTCACTTCTAATGAGGGATATTCTGCAGGGTCATCTTGCCTATTGCATTTTGAGGCACACTGATTGATCTTCATCCTTTCCTGTAAATAAGGTCTAATAACAACTGAAGGTGTCAGTTTTGCCTGCCTCCTTGCATACATCACCAGCCTGCCGTGCATCTACCCAAAGATAACCAAGTTTTTGTCCTGAGATGCTCCTCTTAGAAGAGGAAAGGATGAAAGGGGAGAAATCAGACGATCTAACAGAGAAATCTAGAACTTGCAAAACCCTTACTGATGCGAAGGCCAGTTAGGTTCCTATTCACTTTGACAGACTGAGAGATTAATAGATAGATGGAAAAGCAATTTCATACTTTTAGGGATGATCAACACCTATTCCGTATCTTCCAGAATAGTGCTATTAATAAACATGTTGATCCATGGAACAATACATAAAAATTGTTCTTCAGGGCCATTATTTTGTTTTTACCTGCCCCTGTGTTTATGTGATTTACAAATAAAGCTTGAAAAAAAGAAATTCCCAGAGCTTACAACTGCTGTGCTTTCTTTACCTGCAATAGAAAATTAAACTGATTATGTGTTCAGCTAACCTGTCTTCACCTGGATTTCAGTGTAGTATAAAGGTTTGCATTTATGAAACTAGCCTTGATATTTCATAATAAAGAATTCCAAGTTTGGAGAACTAATGAAACCTGATTTTCTATGACTTTCATCTATGACTTTGATCTTCCAGCAGTTAATGCTTCAATAAGATTTTCCATAGAAGGGGTATTTATTGAGTCTCTTGCAGTTGTGGATTCTCTGATATCTAAGAAGGGATTAGTTCATGTGGCAGCATTTCCCTTAGAAGGGACATCAGTAGGGTCTGTCATGTCTACTAAGTCACGTATTCCAGTGAAACTGAGAGATACTGCCAACAGTAAGATCCTACAGCCCATCTGTCAAATTTGGTTGAAACTGAAAGATTTGGCTGAAACTACAGATGCAAATGTTTCTAGAGGCAGAAAGAGACAGGTAGGAATCACACAAAAAAAACCCCTATTTTCTTCAGCTAAAATAAGATTTTTCATTAACTGTTAGCATTCTGTTTCCCTACCCAGACTCAACCAATTTGTACAAAGCAGGGGAGAGAATGATAAATTATCAGAAACTTTTCAAACAAGGTGCGTTTGAGACTTGGCTTAAGAGTTCAGTAGAAGCATAAAGTGATTTTTATTTTACCAAAACTGGCTCATGTGTCCAACCTATTTTTATTCAAGTGACCTTTTCAGATGCTTTTCCTGCCTGTGTTTACATGCTGTCTGTGTGATTTTATTAATGCATGTAAAATGTATTTGTCTCCCTTCTAATGTTAAATGGAATTATACCCTTACAGAACAGGCAAGTAACAGCAGCTGAGATGTATAGGTGCCAGAAGGAAAACTCTTTATTGTTGTGTCTTGAACAAATTTCCCGTTGTTTCTTGCTTTACAGTACAGGGAAATCTGCAGTCACTAGACCATCATGAATGATGTATATTTTCACAATGAACTGGATCAAAGCTGTTTTGCACAGATGTTTCTGTAATTGTAATGCATTGGGGAAATTTACTCTTCAGAGTCCCACAAATGTGTATTTCCACCTGTGCAGTGGTCTAGTAGGGAAGCTGGGCCTATAGCACAAAACATGTAGTTAAGATGGCTGGCACAAAACCAACTAAAGATGATTTCTTGGAGTATCCATGTATGTATTTCTGTAACCATATTCATTTGTTTCTGCAACTGGATTTCCAGCTTTCTTCTAGGGAGAAAGAAGAAATGATTGGCAGGCTAATGGAAAGTTTTAAGTTAGTTAAGTAAAAGAAAAGGAGAAAAACATGCATTTTAACCCATTATTTAATGGATTTATTCAGTTTTTATTTATTTTATATTGAGAATAGGAAGTCTGCATAAACCTCAGTACAGACAATGCCCTCCACATGATGCAGATATTCTAAGTTTGTTGAAAAGTCTTCGGTCGGATATCTGTGTGGCATAAGAAGTGTCTGCATGAATGAGATGAGGTGCCTTTATAAAAGGCACATGAAATACTTCTGTGAGGAAAGTGGTTTAAGTCCTGATTGTCATCATTAGCTCCGAGTCTCTGATTTCTCACAGAATAATGATCTTCCAGAACTTGTCTTAGTCATGACAAAAATCTAGTCAGTACTTTTGCTTTGAAGCATTTTTTCCAGTTCAAAATATATGCATCTTTGAACACTAAAGCAAGGAGAGTTCAGCAACCACAGTACTAAACAAGAGATATTTTTAAGTGGGCAGAAGAAAATAGCGCAGGAGAGTCAGGACTTACCCCCTCTTTTTGATCAACCAGAAACACCCTGTTCTTCATGCTGTTCTAATTGCAATTGGCTTGAGGGCTTATTTGTGGTCTTAAATACAAAGTAGAAAGGCACAAAATAATAAAATCACACTTCCAGTGCATAATAAACTATATTGTTGCAGTGGCAAGCTGCAAAGGGAAGTCAGAAAAGGCACAGAGCTGGAGTTATCCTGGCAACATGAGAGCAGTGATACGTTATGTCTGAAAGTATTCACCTTTCCTCTGGCAACTGGAAAACAGGAAACTCACACTAACTTTTGAAAAATTAAGATTTTTATCATATCCATAATTGATAAAATAATTGCTGATTTGTTTTGGGGTTTTAACCGTCTGCTCAACTCTTTTTAAATCAATTATCCTAATATCACTCTGACAGCTGCATGGCCTTAATGTTGTAAATCTTATTAACCTCTCTGAATCAATATTCAATGGCTAAATTTTTATCATGCATGCATTGTAAATGTTAAGATCTCTGATTCTCCCAATTGAATCTGTTTTACAGTAGTGTCCCTCCACTGATTCCAAAGGAATGATTTATGATTTACAGGAGTGTAGGTACTGAAAAAAATCATGCCTTAATAAAGTGGTGAGCTCTACATAAAGGTTAAATGGAATATGGGGAAATTCATAGTCTAAGAGACCATGGAAACAAATGACTGATGGAGAAGTAAAGAGGAAGAGTTAATAAATACATAATAGTGAGAAGGACAGCATAAAGAAGCGAGGAGGAAAAGGGGAAGGAAAAGAAACAGAAATGTTGTTGATTTGTAATTGTTTTAAAAGGATGATAAAGCACAGGAGGTGAGAAGAAGAATTTGGTTTTAGGAGCTGTCTCTTTGTTACCACTATCTTGGGGATTCCTTTTACTCTGTTTTTATGGTCCTTGTAAATCAGCACTAACATGTCTTAGGCACTACTATGCTGGCTGCCAAGAAGATGTACAATCAGTGGCTCCCAAGTTATAGTCCTGAGCAGCAGACAGAGGTATTTTTCTGGAGTGGATTATCCAGACACTCCCTGCCACCCCACAACTGCCCTTGGCTAGCATTGCCCAGGTCACTGGCCACTCTTTGCTGTGGTGAAAAGGAGTATGTTGCTGCAAAGCTCCTCTCCATCAATGGCACAGCTGAATCCTCACCTCTTAATCTGCCACTAATTAAGCTCCTCCCTCCCAGGATGCAGTTGAACCATCTACCTTGTACTTCAGTATGACTTTCAACACCGTCTCCAATAAGATCTTCATAGAGAAGCTCTATGGGCTGGAGGAGACAATGTGGTGGATTGAAAACTGGCTGAATGGCTGGGTCCAGAGGGTGGTGATCAGTGGCATGAAATCTAGTTGGAAGCCAGTGACTAGTGGTGCTCCCCAGGGCTCAATATTGGATCCAATCCTGCTTTACACCTTCAGAATGATCTAGATGATGGGGCAGAGAGTACCCTCAGCATATTTGCTGATTACACAAAACTGTAAGGAGTGGCTGATACACCAGGGGGTTGTGCTGCCATCCAGAGGGACCTTGACAGGCTGGAGAAATGGGCTGACAGGAGCTTCATGAGGAAGAAACAACCCCATGTACCAGTGGATGCTGGAGGCCCACCAGCTGGGAAGCAGCTTGACTGAAAAGTACCTAGGGGTCTTGGTGGATACAAATTCGAACATGAACCAGAAGTGCCACAAAGAAGGCTAATGATATCCTGGGCTCTGTTAGGAGGATTTACACCAGCCAGTTGAGGGAGATGATCCTTCCTCACTAATCAGCACTGGTAAAGCCACGTCTGGAGTGCTGTGTTCAGTTCTGGGCTCCTCAGAACAAGAGAGACATAGACATACTGTGGAGAGTCCAGCTAAGGGCCACAAAGGTGATTAATGGGCTGCAGGCTCTCAAATGAGGAGAGATTGAGAGAAATGGGACCGTTCAGCCTGGAGAAGGGAAGGTTGAAGGGAAGATCTCATCAATATATACAAATATCTGAAGGGAAGGTGTAAAGAAGATGGAGACAGGCTCTATTCAATGAATCCCAGTGACAAGATCAGAGGTGATGGGCACAAACTGAAAGACAGGATGTCTCCTCAGAGCACCAAGAAGCACTGTTTTACTGTGGGTGACTGAGCACTGGCATAGGTTGCCCAGAGGGCTTGTGGAATCTCACTTCTTGGAGTTACTCAAAAGCCTTTTGGACATACTCCTGAGCAACCAGCTCTAGGTGACCCTATCTGAGTAAGGAGATTGGACCAAATAACTTTCAGAGATGCTTTCCAGCCTCGACCATTCTGTGGTTCTCTGATTGTGTGATCCCAGAGACAATCTCAGTATCGTCTCACCAAAATATTTTTGCAACTTGGAAGGGAAACATATGCACTAAGTTCACACATTTGAAAAATATTCCTTGAAGACCCTATCTTTTGGCCTTGATTTCCTAGTCGCCCACCTCAGAAAGGATTAATGTAACATTTACTATGAAGCATACACATTTTTCTTTAAAAAGTATTCATTTGCCAAGAAATATGGCATTACTAGGTCTGAGAAAATAAATTAATCTATCCCATACTTACTCTCTCCTCCCTAAAATTCTGCTTTCTGCCAAGGAAATTTAACCCTGTACTGAAGAAAGCACAAAAGCCGTGTACCATTTTTTTTCTACTCGCTATTAATTTCAAGATTGTAAATTAGTTGTAGCAGTGCACCACTCTTGGCATAGTTCTCTGCCATACATCACCCTGTATGCGTGTCTCTGCAGTCTGGAGCTGATCAGGAACAGGAAGTATAAGCAATATCTTTTTTATTGTATTGACAGAAAATCAGTTTGTTGCTGCCAACTTCAGCAACATCTTTATAACTCCCAGAATGCTTAAAAACTTAAGAAGTGCCTCTGTCACAAACATTAATGTATGCAGTTAATTATGTCACATACATTAGAAAGCAGTAATTTTGTTTTCTGGCAAATGTATAATGATTTGAAAATAAAAAAGGGAAATCAAACAAGTGATTTGTGAAAATGGTAATGAATAACATCAACTTAATACTGTGAGCAGCATGTTTTGAGCGCTATAAGTCTTTTCCCATCCTCTTTTTCTTCTTCATATATATATACAACATATTTGTAAGAAAAGCAGACAGTGTTCTTAGACTGTTAAAGACACCATCAATCATTGTCTTGCTTGGTAATGCTTCAATTACTCTGGAAAAATACTGTCATTTTCATGGCTACAATCTGATGCATGGAAAATCCCACCCACTCCCTCCCCAAACAGTAATGTTTGCATATGAGAAACGTAGGCAGTGCTGGCAAGATGATGAACCATTAATAAACCCTTCTCTGTGCCTCCCAAGTATTTGGAAAGCGCACTGCATGACAGTCAAGATCTTTGTAGGATTAGCTCAATGCTTTGTCACTTTATACTTTCCTGCATTATTTTTTCCTCTTACAGCTTTTTTACATCATATGTTGTACTTGACACTACAGTAAATGTCCTTGTAGCTTTTCCAGTATAAGTTGCATAAGGCATGAGCAGTGGAGCCATTTGGTAAGACATGGGACTCGTACTGGTCACTAGCCTATGTGCAAATTAATTCCAGTGTGTTACTGTCAAGGACTGTCAGAACCCACAACACTACCGAGGGTTTCATGTAATGCGAAGTCATTTCCATACACAAGAGCAGAAAATAAAGCATTTTGATGTAAAGGAAAAAAACAACATTTTATTTCCAAAGAAAAATTGAGTCAACCGATCTTCCAGTCTTTTAAGTGTATTAAAAAAACATAGAATGGAGCAATGGAAAGGAAAGTTGAGGGGAAAAGTGAAGGGACAAGGAGTAGGGAAAAAGAGAGAGAGAGTGAGAGGGAGAGGGAGAGAAAAAGAAAGGCTAAAGTTTAACAATAGGTGACAACTTGTTGAGAAATGTTAGTAGAGCACAGTCAGTTGTGTATAATATTATGTCTTTAAATGTTCTTTTTTACAGGCTGTGTAGTTTCATGTTGTGTTTATCTTCCTTCTGTATGTTCAATACTTCACTCTATTAGGTCTTGCTTTTAGGCAGGTCTTAAGCCTTTTACAGCAATAACCATTGCATATTAGTGCAGTATGTAATTGAATTAAGTCTTGATTCTCAGTTAGAACCTTAGGGGCCGCTTTTCCTCAATAAATAATCATGAAGTGTTATTTAAACTAGTGAGTTCCTGCACCATTTCACCGGGTTGACCATTTCCTGTAAAATATTGCTTCCTTACCTGTCCATGTGTTTATTACTGCAATTGTCAGTTCTTCGACCATTTCTTTGCTCATTCTAGATACATATGTGCCAAACTGCTACTTCCATTCCTAAGGTGAAATTTGCAACTTTAGTGTTTTGATTTTTTACAACACAGAAGAAATTGTCTTTGCTGTCAAGTGTCCAGACTGGACATAAATAATAAATAATAATAAGAAAAGTCAAAGATACAGACATTATGATGTAATTACTTCAAACGTATATTAGAAGAGCAATCTATTGGGAAGAAATGCTAAAATCGATTGCACAATCTCTCTCATTTTCTCCTTTTGCTCTATTTATCTGCTTGTAACATGCTTACCTCTATCTGCCACTTTCACACTGGTCAGACAGTTTGGATCTGGTTTATACCTCCTATTTGAATTCAGGAATAATAAACACCTTGATTGTTGTTGTTCATCTCCACTGGACTTAAAAAAATAAAAAAGATGACAGAGCATACTTGTTTCTACCTGGAAAGAACGAGGTTTCATCTTCATGATTATTTGAACAGCCACCTTAGAGTCACATTGTGAACATCTCAGCAAAGGCAATAAAAGACATTATTACTGTAGATGTAATGGATTACTTCATATAAGATTTCTCGGTTAATTTTACATAGATATTATATGTATATTTATATACAAGGTTCAGTACTACATCTTTTCTATTTAAGGCACTGTATCATATGCAAATATCATCATGGAAAACAAAAACCTGTATCTATTTATTAATAGAAGCAATCCATCGATACATATTGTTTATATGCTGTTTAATGCTGTGCAAGTTGTCTTTGGCTCATCTGTATCTAAACCAACCTAAGTAATTCAGTAAATCTAAACAGCCTAGGTAAATCTAAATTCAAATTCAATTTAGAAGTGAGATTTTTGACCGAACTGTATATTTTTGCTTGACCAGATTCTTGACACAACGCATTAAGTCATTGTTTCCTGCATATTCTCTGTTGAAAACAACAGGAATATTCAGAGAGAAGAGTCTTATTCTCTATTTGCAAGGCTGGCCAATGGTAACACCCAAGGAAGAACTGTTTTGTGTCCTGTACTGGTGTGGGTTGAGTTTTACAACACCATTTATTCTAGGAAGTATCTTCAGTCAAATACATGATAATTATTCATTACCAATACTGCCAGATGAGCATTACTGCTTTACCTTTTCAGTTTTCTTCTTCACCAGTATGATCACTCATCTACCCATGAAGTTTTTCCAGGTTTTTAGAGTTTTGGCTATAACAAAGACATTAAGACCAGACAAACAGGGAGGGAGCACAGAAGTATTTATGATTTTTTCTTCTGGAGATGCACATACTGTACAAGACTAAAAAGAGCTCAGTTAAGGAACTTGACAGATTGTTCATTTCTACTGATTTATAGTAAGATGAGGCAGTGATGGTGCCAATACGCTGTCATTTTGTTTAAGTGCAAGATGGAAATAGAAGGAATTTTTCTCAGTATTTAAATCACTACAAATCAAGTTAGCCTATGTAAAGGCATTTTACAGAAAAGGTTTCATGGTTGTTATTGTCATTTGGGCATGACAAAACAGTGTAATGATTTCACGTTCAAGTTTTTATAGGCTTCCCTTACGGTGTTAGACAATATATTTAAAACTCATAGCTAGTCTCACTGACAAAACTCGCATGGCTCCTTATCCCAATTTGCATCTCCCACGCTGCAGAGGGAGTGACAGGAGTGGAAGCTAAAAGTTAAGTTGCAGTTATTCATTGCACTCTAATAACATTTCAGTTAATTAAATATTTACCAAACATTCTGGTCTCGAATCCCTTTTATACACAAGCTCGAGCAGGGACAGGCACCTCCAAGGAGCTGACTAGGGCTCATCAATTCAAACTCTTTTAGCGTAAGCACAGAGTCCCTGAAATCGGTGGTGAACCTGTGTGCTGGGCAAGTTTCTACCCACCTCAACATGCTCAAATCCTAAAATCCAGACTGCACCCTGGTGTAGTAAAATGGAGCAGACGCACCCAACAGCTCTTCTCTCCCCCTCTCTGTGCAGTCTGTGTAAGTAAGCTTCTGAATATATATATATATATATATATATATATATAAGCTAGTTAGAGGTGTCCAGGTTTATATGTTAGAATTTTAGAAGTATGCAATGTGGACTGAAAATAATGGCTGCATTAGTCACAGACAGGGAGTCACAGACGAGTTATGGAGGACCTCTAACCCAAAACCAGGCTTATTAGCTTGGGCAGAGTACCATGCTTATGCTGCTGTCCTGCCTGTAGCATTGGGACTAGCCCAATGTCTCATAGCTCTGCTAGTAGTCAACTAGCTCAGTCCTGTGGCATGGACATGCACGTAGTGTAGCAACTCTCTCGTAAAGAAACTGTAGATAATGTTTTACAAGTAAGAGATGATAGACACATGATTTTACATCCAAACACACACACCCTCCCTTCAAATCAGCCAGACATGTCATCTTACCATGGGACGTGACTAGCCTTGTGACAGGGGAATGAACTGAGAACATCCAATGTTAAGCATGTACGTTAAAAGTAATTGTAATAAATGGCCATGAATTTTAGCAGAGTTTTAGCTATATCTCACACAGACTGTTCACGGAAGAAAATCTCACACTTATTCTCCAGTGAAATACAATGACTTCAAAAACAGATAAAAGAACAGCCCAAAGAGCAGCTCTTTGATAGTGACCAGAGATTTGGACTATTAAAGATATGAATGATGTCTAATAAATTACACTTATTGTATTGCCCACAAGCTTACCAGATAAGGATAATAATTACCTAGGAGTGTATTTAGCATATAAATGATAGTTACAAACAATAAATGTAACTGAAAACACATAATTTCCATAACATTTCTCTCCCTCACCATTTTTAAGACATTATTTCATTCTTTGCCTGTGTTTTAATATTTCCGCTGTTCCCATAATAAACTGAGGGGAATATACTCTCTTCTCATTCTAAGTGAAATCTTGGTAATAAAAAATTAACAACAAAACAGATCTCCATCATTCCTTCTTTTTTTATATTCTCCTGAAATGGATTGTTTTAAAACTTCCAGTATTCCTACAATCTTGCTTTGATTAAAACTATTGAGAATGAAAATTTTAGGATGTTGGGAACACCTACCACTTTTCTAGGAACAAATAAAATGCTGTGTACTAGCTTTACATCCCCAGTGGGCAGGCTGTACTAGTGGCTGGGTAACAGCCAACAATATGATGGTCAGTGTGACCTTTGAAATTAAGTGGGTCTTAGTTCAATGCCTAGGGGAAGGCAACTTCTTCCAAATCTTATAATTGTTATCACCAGAGATGGACACTGTTTCTGCTATCATGAGAAGAAATGTCCAAGCTCTAAGTGGGAGCAGACAACGTGCTGCCACCTGAGAGAGTGTTCAACACCATCTTTGGTTTGCTGGTGGGTAGGAGCAGTGAAGAATGTAAAATAGTTGCCTTTCCTGTAAAGAAACAGGACACCAGAGTCCTTGGGTTCAGCCAGTGCACCATTGTTACAGGAAAATAAAGTGGTTTTCAAGAAATTGCATCTAAGTCAAAGCCTTTCAAGTATCCACTATTGAGTTCTACGTAGGCATAAAATATGGAAGCATATTGTGCATTAAAATGCACAGATTGCATTTTAATACACAATATGAACAGTAATACATGTGAAACACACACATTAAAACCATAACTTTCTTAAGACTTAAAACCACTTCTCCTCGTAGTTCATTCTTGTATCCTACTGTTCACTCAAACCTCCTACCTACAGCAGCATATAAAGACAAAATTTGAAAATCACTGGCCATAAGCTCTGATAAGCCCAAAACGAGGAAACCACATAGGAAAGCCAAGCACCCACCATTAACAGCAATTGTCCTCCATTTACATCTCAAGATGGCTGTGTTTTATAGTAGAAAGAAAGAAAAGGTGTTCAAGGTAGCTGTAACTACCTAAGATAGGACTTTGAAGATAAAACACCTTTCATACTACCTAAGAAATTGTTAACTGAAAATCCTCCCTTCACTGACAGATCACACACCCATCTGTGACCATTGCTGAGGTGAAGGTGAAAATTATTCTGTTCTTTGTCTGCTTAAGGTCATAACACAGTCTAGAGCTTTTTGAAGTAATTAAACCTGAAAATGGCTTAGACTTCAATAATGTTAAAAGGGAAAGGTTCCCTTTCTTAACAGGGAAAACTTGTCAGAATTATTGAAGAACACTTCTGCCCAGTCAGCAGATCTGGGCACTCAGTAAGATTCCCAGACTGCCAGCAAACTTAATAAATGGTATGTCTTCTCATTGAATTACAGTTGTATCCCATTATTATGCAAGCTAGGTCTCAGAACATGTGTTTCTTAATCCAAAACCTCTTTGTGCAAGTTTGAACTGTTCAGAGACAAACAAAAGAAGTCAGATGAGATGGAAATACAGAAATACAAATGCTATTAAATATTCCAAAAATACTAAGTTTGCTATTCCCATGCATCTCAGCTTCTGGTTGATTAAGAACGGTCTCCCATGTTGACAGCCAAATATAGTTGCAACATCACCTGTCTTGAAGCAGAACAGCAGAACTGACCTCAAAGTCTGGCCACACAGCACACAGTTCCTTCTTACACAGAGCAGTGTCCTCAAACGTGTCACGAGCCCACACTCACAGTACACATCATGTAGACTAGTCTGAACTGCACATCAAATGAGCAGCAAATACATACTTCATCTGGCATAATCGGCATTAGCTACCGTGCATACAGCTGGAGGAGACTTTTCAAACTGAGGGCCTCTGCCTTACTCTCTTACCTTGCACTGCTCACCCACCTGTCAGTGGGGACTGTGCCTTTAAACGCCTTTAATAATTTCTGGCCAGCAGCACTAAAGAAAAGCCTCAGACATTTTGCTGTGATCTTTTCAACAATGCTATAGGAATAGCAATGCTGAACTGTGTGTAAACTACTGATTAACCAAGGACTTAGCTTTCAGAAAGGGTCATCCTTTTCTGGATGTTATGACAGACATGAAGAGACTCTTCCTTCCATGTTCTAGACCAACTACAAAATTCATCTATTGCTTTACCTGACTCCAAATGAAAAGGTTATTCTCTGACTTTGAGTCATTTCCTCTTCTGAGTCCTCTGACCATATTGGTGGCTTGAAAGCAAAGCTGAATAAAATGGTCCAGTATAGAAGTTCAAAAGACAATACCTTGTAAAATTGTAGAAATACAGTTAAATATTAACATATTGGTATGTCAGTATTTTTCCACATAGCCCACAGTTTGCCAGTGGCTTCCGTACATAACTTTGAAACACATGTCTTTTAACATCTGTAAACAACTACAGCATACTACAGGGAGACTTTACACCTTAAATACATCACCAAATATTTATATGTTCAATAAACAATAGAGAAGTCTCGCTACTGCCCGACGATTCATTTTCTAAACGCACTCCTTTGTAAACCACATTTACAAAAATACGATTTCTTAAACACAGTTCAGTGGAAAATGCAGCTTATATAATAAGAACATTAAATAGTAAGAAATGAGTCATTTAAAATAATCCATTGTGTTACGAATTATGATTTGCTTTAGTATGCAAAAGTCATATTCATAGAATGGAGTTTTAAATAGGCTACATTCTATTGTATTTTACCTTCAGGGACCCTGAGAGTCTATGCTTTCTAATGAGCTGTGTACTATTCACTTAGAAGCTTCATTTTTATTATTATGCGTAAGGCCCTTTTTTTTCTGCTTTAGCAAACGCCTTTTTTAAACAAATACATTCTTTTCCTAGGCATTTTGTTAACTGCATGGGATAATATCTGAAATGCTTACGGTGTTTTTTAACAGTTTGAAAAAGATCTATAATGTTTTCCAGCAGACTATTTACATTAGTGATATCCTCCAATAGAATAGGATTGTCCCTTCTGGCTCCATTTTTTTCTGTTCTTGCTATCCAAGTAGTTTATTTAGTGACTCTAAAGAAAAAGAAAATCCCATTAACTGTAATGAATCCTTGTCAAGGCAGGTTCAAATGGGGTAAAAAAAGAGGGGCAGAAATCATCTTGGATATCTTTTCCTCTAATGAAAATTATCTTCAAAAGGTAGAATGCTGTCATTTAACCCTTGCAAGCCACTCACAGAATGAAACTAAGATACCTTAAACCACTTTCCTATACTAAGCTTATTTAGCATTTCATGGATGGGAAAGGGTTTGGTAAACTTTGGTAGACCTTAATTCCCATCTTATCTATATAGAACTATACGTGGCAATAATTGTCAGGATGCAAGATTAAGGTGTTCTGAAAGACAGCGGTTAGATTTATTTGGAGCCATCTTCAAGGCTATGTTGTAATGACAAAGTCCATCGCAGTTCAGACATACGCAGTTCACATATACACAGATATACACAATATATACAGAGCTAAGATACATACAAGTATCAAATCCTCTTCCACCACACAAACCCCTCAGATCATTATCTGTTGCTTACTCTTTGCTATAGATTTCACCACAGACATGACTTGAATCATGACATTTTTGTCTCTTCTGCCACAAAAACTAGGAGGCATCAAATAAATGCCTCCCTGCAGTCAGTAGGCTCAGACAACCAGGAGGCATCATTTTGTCACATAGCACATAGCACACACTGAAGCCTTGGACCTGCTCGCAGCATTGTGGATCCAAATATTTACATGGGTTTGGAAATCATCTGGAGAACATCACGGAAGAATAGTCAGTCTGGGGCTAGTAAATACAAAACCATCACCTCTTAAAAATTTCCTGGGCCAGAGATGGCTTGAGGCTAGGAGAAAATACAACAGAATGATCACTATCTGCTTGCCCTCAGCTTACACTGAGGCTGTTGTTCTGGATGGACTTTTATTCAGACTCGATATTCACAGTATCTCCATTCTTACATGATGGTTACTGAAAGAAAAAGAAAAGAAAAAAAAAGAAAAGAAGCATGAAATTCTGACTGACACTAATCCTTCACTGTTTGAAACTAATGAAGAACAAATGTGCAGCATTTTGGATCCTCTCAAACGTTATTGTTAAGTCAGAAATTAGGAACAGACTAATCTGTGGAAGTGTGAATTTCTCAATACTACCGTTAAATGCTCATTGCTTTCTCCTGCTGTGTGCAGTGCCCTGAAACTGGGCGTACACACAGACTCTTCTCAGCTCCTCCCCAGCTATACAGGAGAGAAAGGAGGAAAAGTCCTTTAGATCTGGCTAGCAGGAGAGAGTCCTTCCAACTGCCCTCTCTTGCTCACATCCTATGTAAAGAAAAGGTGTGAAAGCAGTGCCACACAGGGATTCCGCTTAGCCCAGCAGACCGGACAGAAGGTCTGCCCTGAGAAGATGGGCCAGGGAGGTGGAGCAGAGAGGCAGCTGGCTGGATGCAGCAGTGCAGAAGAAGAGTGAAAGCCAGGAAGTAAAACCATAACAAAATTTTGGGGAAGGAGAGCACCTTCCTGCTTCAAATGTAGTGGGAGAGCAGAGTGGCTTCCTAGGACTGTTCCTTGAAATTGGGAGAAGAAACACAGGATCCTGTAGAGTACTGTTCCCACCTGTCTCTGCTGGCAGCAAGTACTCCTTTCTTGAAGAGGAGCATTTAAAGCTGTTGACTGATTTCTCCCACATAAGAGACATCATTTTTGAGGTAGTCATGGCATAGGACTACGAACTAAAGAGTGATTTTTCTACGCAAGTTCGTGTACGTACACAGATCCATCTGACGTCCTTTACAACTGAAGGCAGTCCTTCTCACTCTTGTAGAGGCTTCTTTCTTCCCTTTTCCCCCACAGTCCCATCACAGCTACTGCTTCTTAAGTACCTCTTGAGATTGTTCGACTTTCGTCTTTTTCAGAATTATTTGGCAGCTATTTGTAAACAGATTGTTCGACTTTCGTCTTTTTCAGAATTATTTGGCAGCTATTTGTAAACAGATTTGAGAAAATCCAAACCTTTATGAACACCATTCTCTCCTCATTTTGCAAATTCAGCTAATTTGGTCTACCTGAGATGAGTTCAAACCAAATTCATAAATCCAAAAATAATAAATCAAAGCAAAGCAGACTTTTTCTTTTCTCTTTTCTTTTCTTTTTTTCATTTCTTTTCTTTTTTCCTTTTCTTTTCTTTTTCTTTTTTCTTTTCTTTTTTCTTTTTTCTTTTCTTTTCTTTTTTCTTTTCTTTTCTCTTTTCTTTTCTCTTCTCTTCTTTTCTCTTCTCTTTTCTTTTCCTTTATTTATCTTTCTTTTCTTTTGTTTTCTCTTCCTTTTCTTTTCCTTTTCTCTTCCTTTTCTTTTCTTTTCTTTTTTTCTTTTTTCTTTTCTTTTCTTTTCTTAATAAACCATTGTTTTCCTAATGCAATGAGAAGCAATAGCATATAAAATGCAAACTCTCATTCCCAAACCCATAAGATAATCATGTACCTTCTGCTGTTGCTGCTGTTCCTGCTGCCAGCACTGTCAGCAGCTCCAGTGCTTCTATAGCAACAACTACTTCCAACTGTGCAATACTTGCAAGTAATTTAGGTGTGTAAAATAACAACATTTTAGTGAGAACTGCATGTTATGTACTTGAAGCATAGCATTTGTCAGTAAACCCTGAGACTGCCTCTAATTATAATTCTTCTGTATCTTTCCCAGCCCCTTCACCGTACTTTCCTGGGCTGTATCAGTTTACCGGGAAATTTTAGGGGCAACCCCCACACACACACACACACACTAACACCGAATATAAATAAAACAAAATACACAGAAATTTAGGAGTCAAAAAAGCATCCCAGACAGTTACTGACAGGTAAGCATAGGTATCATGGTAGGGTGACCATTTTAAGCAAAAACAAAGCAGCTGGAGCATTTCTCCTTTGTTGAGGAATCTGCTCTTTGCCTTGGATTTTGCAGGGGACATGTTTCATCTCTTTGAAGTCCTAAAGATGTTTGTCAAGCTGCCAGAGCAGTAATCTAAATCCCAAAACTCTCTTGGACAATCTAGGATGTTTGGCTACTGTCTGTCATCCAGAAAAGAAGTATAGGCGGGTACAGATAGAAACATACTTGAACAGACTTATTCCCACTGCTAAAGATTACCTCACATCATCAGAGGAACATGGGGCATAATGGTATAATGTAGGTTCACTATGCCTTTGAACATGATAATGCGATTCATTTATTTACTCACTTCAGTGCCTGGGTTTTCCACCAGTATAATTCATTAAGATTAGAAGATAAGAGTATATGTTATAGGAACATAAAGCTGAATCAAACAGTGGTATTTACCGGACTTGGAACACATCACACACAAACACTGGAGTCTAGCACTTCAGCTTGCTTAGCAAGGCTCTGTAAACTTCTGTAAATTGTAGCTTCCTCTACAAAAACCAGTAAACATGACGATTTCACACACCAGTTCCAGAGGTACCAGCTGCTGCGGTATTCATTGGGGATGTCACCTAATGCTGTCACCTAAAGCCTGGATTTAGCAGGAAGTTATGCTCACAAGCAGGTGATTAGAAGCAAGTACAGTAAATTACTGAAATACAGTTCAGAGCATCAACGGTCCCAGTTCTGATGTCCCCAGATTTGTTTTGTGCTCTGGTTTACCCTCATATTGTATGTTTTCACTACCAGCAGAGATCATACATTTGTGTATATTTACTGGCTCAGCATGGCACTTACTCTCAAAGTCTTGCTCATGTTCCTGGATTCCTGTCCACACTGATAAAATTAATACCAAAGCACATACAACAGAAAATCCTCCTAAGTTAGAATTCAGATTCTTGCGTTTCTTTATTGCTCTTGTAAGAAGGCTGAATAATCAGCGAAATATTTTAAACCGTGTGAAAGTGACATCTTCATATTTATTTATCTTTTGCCAGATTTCATACCACTTCTCAATGTAGCAGCCCGTAAGAAGACACGCATCTACTTTTTTCTGACAAAGAGACAATGTCAGATTCAAATGCTTAATCCCTTTTCTACAATGAGTAAGAAAGGAAAAGGGCCAAATTTCATTTTCTGGACCACAGAGAGCAGTTCCCTTCCTTCCAAAACCAGACCCATTCCACGTTCGTGGACCCATCTGGCAAGGCTCCTGTGGAAACTCCTTTTATCACCAGTTTAGATTGCACCATCCCCACTCATTGTCCTGAATCAGTTTGCAAGAGAATAAGGCACAGTTTACCCACCACATCCCTAACAAGAAATAAAGATGCAGCCCCATGGCTAAAAGATTGCAAAAATGCAGACAGGCTCAGTAAGCAAAAGACAGAGACCTGGCTGTCATCAGTTTGTAAGATGCCTGATTTGCAGTATGTGGAGGCTTTTGCTGTGAACAATCCTGTGCTTAGCCCTGGGAAACAGTGGGTAAAATAATAAACTTCCTATGCAGCCTGAGTCAAATTCAAAAGTGAATGAAGGGTATCTCTGCCTCAGTTGTACCATGGGGACAAAACTTGAAGATTCTTAAATTCTCATTGCAATCTACAAATCCTATTGGCATGTTGTGCACTGCATCCAGGCAAGGTGGAGGAATCTTTCTAATCCAGATATTAAGCAAGATAGGGCTTTAAATAAGGCTGACATTTGATAGAAGGTATAAATCCTGTAGACACTTGAAAACAAATGCTAGAAATGATAACCAAAACTGTCTTCCAGGACTGGTCTTCTGGGAAAGTCTACTGAAGAGGATTGTTAACTCGACTTCTCTGCCTTGGCACTGTTAACCCTTTTTGGCCTAGACTCCTCTGGTGAGTGATTAAATACTGCAGATCTCACCTTTTTTTGGGATCACTTGTCATTGTGTGTGAAGAGACCACAGTTTGCTGATAAGCCTGTTTCACCTGTATTAAAGTCTGAAGTTTTTGCTCAGCTTTCAATTTTTCACCTTCTGTCCCTGGCACAGTTGAGTGTCTGCTTAAAATTTCTTTTCTTTGCAGCACTTTTAGGGTTTTCTTCCCACTGCTGCTCATAGCCCTTGGATTCTCATCCCTTACGCACTTTTTCTCACTAGAAGCCTCTGCTGGCTAAATGCTCAGCTTCATCATTCTTCCTACCCTAAAAGTGAAGGAAAACATGAAATGTACTTCCCTCTTCTGGGTGGCTCATCACTGCATTGTGTCCTGCTAAATCATTCACGTCAGGAAGTATTTATCTGTGTGCCTGAGAAAAGCACTTCTCCAGATCAAACGTTATGTCTTTTTGGACTAGTACCCTCTAAACAGACATGAAAGCAGACAGATGTGATCCTCCCAATTTGTTCTGTTAAGCTGCTCCCTCACCCATTTCCAAGTATGCAAGTAAAACATTGTTCTCCATCAATAAATTCAGCATCATACTTTCTGGAACAAAGTTAAACCATTTCTCACAAAGATCTCTTCATCGTTTTTTTTTTTTTTCCCCAAATACCCTTCTCTGGCTTCTTGACTGCCAGGGAATATCTTTCTTCAAGGAAATTACCCCATATATGTCATGTCTCAGTACTACTCTAAGTGCATGTACACACACACTAAAGTCTAGTTTAGGAACAGAGTACACAGCATCATCATTTTTAATAGTGATTTGAAGACACAAAGCCTCCCTAGACTATTCCAAACTAGATACAGAATATCAACATGATAGACAGAGGAAGAAATCTCAAAATGTAAAGAAAGCATACTTAATAGATTTTTAGGGAAAAAAAAGAATTACTTTAGTCTCTCGTCAAATTATTTGGCCCTTAAAGTATCCTGCACACTATTAGAGAAACACCAAGGAGATTCAAATGAGTCTAACAAAGAATAGAAACAACAAGTGTCATGCTTCAGAAAAGACCAGACATTTAGTTGAAATAGAAATTATCATATAGCATCAAATAAGGCAATCCCAAGTGTTCAGAAATCATAGAACTGGTTACAAAAGNAGAAGAAATCTCAAAATGTCAAGAAAGCATACTTAATAGATTTTGGGGGAAAAAAAAAGAATTACTTTAGTCTCTCGTCAAATTATTTGGCCCTTAAAGTATCCTGCACACTATTAGAGAAACACCAAGGAGATTCAAATGAGTCTAACAAAGAATAGAAACAACAAGTGTCATGCTTCAGAAAAGACCAGACATTTAGTTGAAATAGAAATTATCATATAGCATCAAATAAGGCAATCCCAAGTGTTCAGAAATCATAGAACCGGTTACAAAAGAAGTGTTATATTTTGACTACTCACAGAAATATTTTTAAATTATAACGTATTGTGGGGTTTTTGTGTGTGTGTGGCTTTTGCACCTTTAGGGCACACTCTGTTCAGATACTTACACTTTGCAGACTGAAGTGAAAAACATAAACAGTTTGTTGATGGTGCACTCACAATGTTAGAAAAACAGAATAAGAATGGGAAGACTAAAGTTGCGTATTTAATCACAGGATTCCATCGGCTGAGACTTTAATCAAGATACGAAAATAAAACTGTAGAAAATTGCAAGCACTTACGAAGTTAAGCTGGCTGTCTTATAAAAACAGTGCAACAAATATGCTACCATATGTCTGATTGCCCAGCTGAGAGAGGGATGGATGAAGAACTGGCCCATTGGGAGAGGCTCTGCCCATAGAGAAGAGCACCCTCCCAGCACCATTCTGGTGCCAGATCCAGGAGCAGACTGTTGCTTCAGCCTGCATCTTGCTCTCTAACTCTGACAGTGAGAAGTTGTCTCAGCATGGACTCCCAAAAGCACACACAGGTCACTCTCTAGCTCATTTAATGTACATGATAAAAATAGCATGGTATTTGCATCCTCTCCAAACATCTCATCTGAGAGTAAAAATTCGTTCTTTATCATTAGTCATCACAAACTGAAGCTCATTATTGACCCTAATTCTAGTTTGAATTTGATCTTAGCAATAAATCATAAAGTGTTTTCACCCTCCTACTACCCCCCTGCAGGGCAGTCAGCCAAAAAGCAAGCTATCATCGTCACTAGTTTCATACTGTAATCCACACAAAATCCCAACATTTTGCTTCATGCCATTGCCACAGGCGCACGGATAAAGCTGTGTGGAGAGTACCCACACAGATCATGTTCTGCACTAGATGGAACTGCACTGAAGCAGTTCAGTCCTTCAAAAGTGTCTGCTTTGAATGTATTTCAAATATTTATGGCAATCTTGTCACAAGCAAGCCTGAAACACTGAGTGTGGTGAGGAACTGACATTGCTAAAAGTGAATGTGAAGACATTTCATTCAAATTCTGTTCTGTCCACTTCTTCCCCTGCTTCAGAACCTGTCAGGTTTGGCAACACTGACAATGAAGAGGTCAGTGCTGACAGGTGACAACAACGGACTACAGTGAAAAGAGAAATCTTCCAGATAAGAGTCTAGTAACATTACATGTTTTGGCTCTGTGAACCCAAGTGATTAGAACGAGGGAATAAATAAGCCCCAGCGTGAACGGTTGTTCCTGTATCGCAGACTCTGCATGAATATATTCAACACAGAGGAAAGAATCAAGCAACACACACAGGTTCAAGACTGACTCTCTGTATTTCCACAAAACGACAATCATAAAGACTTTGCCAGATTGACTATAGGTGGGTTGGTTTCTGCTTTAATGTAGTCACAAAGCCAAAACTTGGTGAAACAAAAACTCAGTCTTGCTTTCAGAATGCAAATAGAAATTTTCTCTAGGATTTGTTTGTGATGAATGATATCTTCAGGGTAGTTTGCTAATTGCTGTAGAAATAAAATTAGACACAGTACATTGCTATGGAAGCAGTGAAACAAGTATATTTATTCCTGTATAATTGTGGCCTTGGAAGTTTTGCCACCAAACTTTTTTTCAGAGGTGCAGAAACATGAAAAGCTGAACAATTTTTCAGTCTTAAATATACTCACAGTTAGTCTAGCTTGCAAGAAACCTGAGAGGAGGTGTTTTCAAGAAGGTGCTTGATACCTACAATTTCGACCTAATTATCCCATCAGTTTAGTCTTATCAGAAAGCAGTATTAAAAAAGATAACGAGAAGAGGAAATGCTAAGACAGAAGCAAACATTTAAATCATAAAAGAGAATAATGATGCTGTAGAGCTTCTAATTCTTATTCTTTTCACTAAATACCCTTCCCTTATATAGCCCACTTTAAAATGAAGAAGTAGCATCTGCTGTGTTCATGAGTATATGCATAATTATAGATAACTGGCTTACAGGTATTTCAGTCTGCATTATTAAACTCATCAGCTGAGAGTTGTTTGTGAGGCTCACTCACTCCCAAAGAATTGTCCATTTCTAGTGACATTAATTAGTAATCTTTGACCACAACAGGCTTGAATACTTGAGCTACCAGCAGCACTCTCGATCCTTGCCGTAAGTGACTTAAACATCTCAGTCTGTGCAGATTATCAAAAAGACTGAGAGCTGACTTAATTACAGCATGCAAGTACCTTCACAGGGACAAAATACAAGGGCTCTCTAATCTAAGAGAGGCATAACAAAAACTGGGAGCTGAAAACTGAAGTCAAGAAATTAAGTGAGAAGTAGAGCACACCATTTCTAAACTATAAGGAAGCAAACACTGGAGCAAACTGCAAAGGAATCAATAGATTCTTGAGCACCTATGGTCTCAAGAGCAACATCGGATGCCTTTCAGGAAGATATGATTTAGCCAAACACAGTGTGCTTCAACTGAAACACAGGTTATTGTGCTCAGCTACAGGGTATCTGGGGGAATTTAATGACCCGTGATATGCAATAGGTCAGACTTCAGCATCTATTACTGTGGGAGAGGTAGTATTTTTTTACTATGATGTCAGATGATGTTGCTGCAAAACAGCCTGTCAAGCACACAAGCCTTCCTTCAGGTCTGACATAGAGGGAAGCAACAATTTAGAAGGCTAAAAACAAGTTGAAAACAGTTGCTTCAAGTTTGAATGTTACTACTTTTATTCCACACCCTGGATTAAAACAGCAGAGGGCAAAAGAGAGGGATACTGACATGGAGCAAGGTGCTTCTACCCATGCCTTTTTAAATGCATGCTAGTGACAAAGGAATAGACTAGAACCTGCTTTTTAATGACAAAACAGGAACAGAAAAACTGCTGCTTTTGTTGCTGATCCCAGGTGCTTTGTTAGAACCTCTAACAGGAATAGGGAAGTCTCTAAGCCTGTTCAGTCCTTTCTTTGCATTTTGAGCGTAAGGAAACTCTGCAAGCTTTCTGGTGAGAACCACAGCACAAGCTCATCAGCTCTTTCCTACTGTTCAATTAGATCTTGTCATGGCAGAAGGAGACCATATTTAAAGCAATATCAAAGGCTCCATTATCCATTATTAGTCTCCTGAACTGTTTAGTTGTCTTCCCGCACAACAGATCGTTGATTATAAACTAGTGGTCAGACAAATCCTCAGCAGGGGCTCATAAGCATTATTCCATTATATCAGTGAAACTGTGTTGATGTATGACAGCTGAGAAAGTCCAGAAGTTTTGCACTCATCATTGTCAAACAAGACTTTCCCATGTTGGCTTTAAGCTCGGTGTGTGGTATGGCAATAATAAAGAAAAAAGTATTTCAGTCACTTTTGCTATGACACTAACAATAGATATTATGATTGATTGACAAAGTAGTTAAGCCACTTATAGGCAAATCAAACTTTCAAACTGTCTTTATTTAAGTGGAGGAATTGAGAATAATTATGCTGTGGTAAATTGCAAAGAGGATGCTAACTCACCTGCAGATTTCCAACAGTAAAATTTCACTGAATCAACACACCTATACCATAAATGAGGTACCACGTAGGACTGCCTCGTGATCTTGAGATGTTTACTCAACCAGCCTCTTATTTAACCTTGTATTTGTTGATTCTCTGGTGAAGTAAACTGTTTGCTGGAGCAACATCAGTGATTTTGCTGTATTCAGCTAATTAGCTGGTCTCAAGCTCTGTAACGTAAGTAACCCTCTTAGTAACAATGTTCCTAGAGGTCATTAAAAGGAGCCTGAAAGTTTTTAGCCTTTCTTTTCTACCTAAACCTTCTACAGAGATCCACTGATAACTAACAGAAAAAAAATTTGGTAAAAGCACTGAAATCAACAAACACATAATGAGAGACTGGAGTCAAGCACTTGCACTGCTCAACATCAGCATAGCACAGGCAAACTTTCCCCTGTCCACCACTCATTCGTGTTTTCTTTTGTACTGCTATCTTGTGCCCCAATTTAAGGGCAGGAAAAGAGGACAACTTCACAGACTGTGCCTACAGACAAAGGATTATCAGAAGCATAATGAACTTCAGCTCCCCTTAATCCCAACAGAGACTGTCCAATTCATATCAGCAGTGCAATTAAAGTACATTTTATTAATTGAAAGAGTGCACCAATCCATAGCTGTTCTTCAGCCAACAATCAGTGCAGCTACTGATAACCCAGAATTCAATAGACCAGGGTAACAATGCAGTAGTAACCGGATAAAAACAAGTTATCATGAAAGCAACTGTGACCTACTATAATAGCAGCTCGTAACAGTAGGTGTTTACAGACAGTATCTTTGATTTAGCAAAGATGTTTAATTAGAACTTAAAACACTTGCTTAACAGAGTGCTATAGCATAATGTATCAGGGACGATTTATGAACAAGGCCAGTACTAGATGTATTTTAACCGGTAAACACAGGTAGGAGAAAACTCCATCAGCTTGCAAAATTCCTCTGCGGTCTCTTCATAAGCTCTTTGTACTTAGACCAGAATTCTGTCAGCAGGTAATCTCACCTTGATGCTCAGCAATCATATTCAGCTGCTAAAAGCACATGCTTGTGAATACTTACAATTTTAGCTTTCTTACTACAATGTGTATGCCTACTGCTTTCTAACGAGTATGCATACATTCGCAGAGAATGCTAAATCCTGTGCTGATTTAGTGCCTTAAAATACTCTAAAATATAACTCCACCGAAATCTGTTAGGAAAGAATCATTTTCCCCAATCATTATACTTCCAGACAAAATAAGCCCTCAAATAGGGGGGCATTTTAGTAGCAGCAGCGGCAACTCAGTATAGCAAATGAGTGAATAAAAGTTATTATCCTCACAGAAGCGGAGAAGAAATCTCAGTGTCCAAATGTATCCAATAAAAATGATGGACAGATGATTAAAAAGGAGAACTTTCGTTGTTTCAGCTACTGCTGAATAGTGCTTGAACAGCATCAAGGCTTTTGCTTTCTCCCACTCTGGCCCCTCCAGCAAGTAGGTTGGGGGTGCACAAGAGGCTGACAGGGTACACAGCTGGGGCAGCTGACCCCAGCTGATCAAAGGGATATCCCTAACATATGACAACCTGGTCAGCAATAAAAGCTCATGGAAAGGAGAAGGAAGGGGATAACGGAGGGGGAGAGGGGCATTCAAGTAATGGTATTTGTCTTCTCCAGCAACTATTAGAGATGCTGAGTCCTGCTTTGCTGGAAATGGCTGGAACTTGCCCGACAATGGGAAATAGTGAATTAATTTCTTCTTTTGGTTTGTTTGCATTTTTAATTTATTAAACTGTCTTTCTGTTGATGCATGAGGTTTCCACTTTTGCTTTTCTGATGCTCTCCCTGTCTCACTGTGGGGAGAGTGAGTGAGAGGCTGGTGAGTCCTTAGTTGGTAGCTGGGGTCAACCCATCACAAAAAAGAAAAAGAGTCCAAATACAGAAATCATAAGCATAGAAAAAGAAGTTGGTGAGAATGGCTGACTGTATTGGATTTGCATTGCAAGGTTTTGTTAGCAGGGGAGCTAGAGGTGGTTTTTGTGAGAAGCTGCCAGAAGCTTCCCCTGTGTTCAACACAGCCAGTGCCAGCCGACTCCAAGTCAGAACTGCCGCTGACGAAGGCCGAGCCCATCAGCCACGATGATAGCACCTCTGGGATAACACAGTTAAGAAGGGGCAAAAGTTGCTGCGCAGCTGCAACTGGAGTGGGAAAGAGGACTGAGAATACGTGAGAGAAACACCTGTGCAGACACCAAGGTCAGTGCAGAAGAAGGAGGACGAGGTTCTCCAGGCACGGGAGCAGAGAGTCACCTGCAGCCTGTGGTGAAGACCATGGTGAGTCAGGCTGCCGCCCTGCAGCCCACAGAGGTTAAACGTGGAGCCGCTCTCCACCTGCAGCCTGTGGAGGAACCCATGTCGGCAGATACACACGAAGGAGGCTGTGACTCCATGGGAAGTCCACACTGGAGCAGGTTCCTGGCAGGACCCGTGGACCCATGGAGAGAAGGTCTCATGCTGGAGCAGGTTTGCTGCAGGACTTGTGACCCCATGAGAGACCCACACTGGAGCAGCCTGTTCCTGAAGGACTGCACCCTGTGGAAGGGAACCACATTCGACAGCTCATGAAGAACTGAAGTCCACGGGAAGGACTCACGTTGGAGAAGTTTGTGGAGGACTGTTTGTAGTGAGAGGGACCCCAGAGTGGAGAAAGGGAAGAGTGTGAGGAGCCTTCCTCCTGAGGAGGAAGGAGCAGCAGAAACAACGTGTGATGGACTGACCGCAGGCCCCATTCCCTGTCCCCCCGTGCTGCTCGGGGAGAGGAGGTAGAAAAAATGGGTAGGGAAGTTGAGTCTGGGAAGAAGGGAAGGGTGCGGGGAAGGCGGTTTTAAGATTTGATTTTATTTCTCATTATCCTACTCTGGTTTGATTGGTAATAAACTCAACTAATTTCCCCAAGTTGAGTCAGTTTTGCCCATGATGGTAATTGCCAAATGATCTCTCCCTGTCCTTATCTTCACCCATGAGCCTTTCGTTGTGTTTTCTCTCACCTGTCCAGTTGAGAAGGGAGAGTGATAGAGCAACTTTAGTGGGCATGTGGCATTCAGCCAGGGTCAACCTACCCCACATCAACTGCATAACATTTTAAAAAAAAAAAAAAAAAACAGCTCAAAGCAAATCTGACTGTATAAATGGAAAGAATTTATATCAATTCCTTTGCACTTCAAGCTCTTCTGACTTTGCTAAAAGTCCATACTGCATTCTGAAGCTTTCATTTGCCAGGCTTACAGGATAGGGAAGAAATAGATTCCCTTGGCTCTGAACCACTTCTCAGGAGCTGCAGAATTTTGGGGATGGCAGAATTACCAGCAAGGACAATTTTTAGAAAAATGCTAATAAGCTTTGTATGACAATATTATTCAGCAGTTCCCAAGAGCTGTTTCAGATATTGCAGGAGTTACATTACAAATTCCCAGGTCTGACAGTACTTTGGGATGCATTATGCATGGCTATAAGAAGTTGCCCCTCACCACAAACAAAGCAAGATGGCAACTAGAGATGTACAACACCATTCCTAATGTCACCCATTTATTCCTCCTGGAACACACAGGCTCTAGGGTTCTGCAGTACAGTGACTTTAGAAAGAAGCATGAGCAGCAGATCTTTCTTTGGGACCGCTTAAAACAGAGTTAAGCATAATTTCCATAGCCTAAATCACATTTTTATTCTGGTACCAGCTGTTCTCCAGAGAAAATTAGAAACTAGGTTACATACTAGAAACTATTTGCTTTCTGTCTTATCTTCTCTAAAAATAATAATTTTGCTCACCTTCAATGTTGCATTACTTCCTGCACTTAAAATACATTCCATGTCTTAGGACCACATGTGACAGAAAGTAAGAAAGTTTTGCTGAAGGATTAGTTGTCTGCTTTATGGTTATTCACAAAGCGAAAATACTGGCAATTTTTCCATCCTAGAGTACCAAAGATCAAATGGAAATAACTAGTCACAGACTTGTCTTGGTTTTGTTAATCAGGGCTTCACATTTTTATAATTCAGTGCTCACCCTAGCTTGTTTTCATAATAATTATATCATCGCTTGAGAAGATCACTTCTGATAAGAGGACAGGGCCACAAAATAAAGACTTCAGGAAGTAATATAAAGGTAAAAGTATTTGCAAACCAGCTGTGAGGGCAGAGGTTTATTCTAAAGAGATGAGGGTTAACAATGATCAAATTGATTAGAAATACATGAATATAATCCTCTCAAAAATGCCATTTAAAAAAAAAAATTTGTAGAAATACACATGTCAATGAAACTTAGGCCCAGGATTGAATTTCTGCTAAAGGTGATGCAGTGCAGATTGTTCACCTGTGTGTGAGAGACCTTACTTCAAGTCTGACCTACTTAATGCAGGAATGTAATTCTAGGCTTTGCAGGTCCCAAACAAGTGTCAAGCTGATAAGATACAGACCCCATATTTTATAAGCACTACAGCTAAAGATATTGCATATGCATAGAGAAATGATCAGACTATGGATAAAAAGAGAAGTATACATAGGCACCATTTGACTCTGAAAACAGGAGCACAGTTCATTCCACTTCAAATCAGACATTCAAAAGAGACCAGATTCTTACTTTCCCCCAGTGACTGTAAAGAGAGCCTTAGGTCACTTGTTCGTACACAGTATTCGCTACAGAAAAGTAAATGCAGGTGACGTCTTCACACTCTTTAGCTTTACAGTCTGTTGCTTAGATCCAGATGAATCTAACCAGGTCATTAGAATCCAAGATGAATCCTGCATGTGGGATTCTACTTTTTTTAGTGGGGCGGAGTTTGAAAAATTAGTAAGTCTCAAATTTGCTTAGTATAGGAACGAAAAGAAATGCAAGAAAGATCTTGATAATTTGGGAAGGGAAGAACTCAGCTGCTATATTTCAGAAAGCCCAGATAAAGCTGAGCAAAGAGTACTGAAGAAAACTGCAGGATTTGAATTAATATTCATTATACAACAGCAGTAAGAGTACACAGGTGCCAGAGACCTGATGACTGAGGAGACAAACCAGCAATGCCTAAAGCATATTCAGGTGGCAGTATCCTTCAAAATCAGGTCTAGCTGTAGGCAAGAAAGATGAAGAGCCTGTCCCATTTTTCTCAGCCACAGAGAAGAAAATACAGTTTTTGCAACCTCATATGTGCATGTCATCCAGATCCTCAGACAGTCCAGACTACCAGACTGATAATGAACTCCTGGTCAATCCAAGCAGAATATTGTCAGACAAGATAATAAAAATATTTTAAGTCTGTTGCTGCTAACTTTCTTCCAGAAACACAAAAATAGCTCTTATTCTTACCTGTGTTATGTCTTTGGGAAGATGACACAAAGCAGGCTTAATAATTAATTTCTTTATATAAATTTTTAAAGTGTCTGAAATTGTTTAAAACTTGTGTAAGTATACTCTGAACATATGAGCATATTTTGCATGTAATTTCAGACGTGAAGGTGAGGACTTCATACTTGGCTGGTGCATTGCTTTCACATCATTGGTACCTAAGAGTGCTGTTAGCGTGGGGACGTTTTCCAGAACTCATAAGCAACAGAAAGGATAAGTTTGCAGAAGGTATGTGTTCATGCATGATTACATAAACAATTAGGCATTTTTACTCTTTTGTCTGAGGGGAGAGTATTTTTGACCACAGCTTCTTAAAATCAGTTCAAAGGTTGCTAAACAAGATTAATAATATATTTCCTGTATGATTTATTTATTTTTGTAATATTTAAGTAGAAAGAAACAAGAAAAAAATAATTACTTTTTGGCATCTTACTCTCACAGATTTCCTGGAACAAGTGGAAATCATGAAGATGAAAATATCATGTTTAACATATCCCAAAGACAGCCTACAGTTGCTATTTTAAGAAATGCATTCCCGAGATAAGCCTTTTGTTGTTGTTGTTGAGCAATAGGAGGTTTCAGTAATTATTATTTTCATGGCCTTCGACTTTTGGGGCTCATGTACCCTAGGAGATTAGGACAGTGGCCCTGACCTAATTATATCATTTTATAAAATCTGTCATTCATTCAACACTTAAGTCATCTTTCTCTAATTAAGAGTTTCAATAAGATTTGTTTACATAATTTGATCAAAAAAAGAGAAGTGTTCTAAAATTCCAATTTTCACTTAACAACAGAAATCTTGCAGAAATACTGCAAAAGAAAGGAGACTAAGCTATATTAAAACAAAAAAAAAAAAAAGAAAGAAAAAAGAGAAAAAGAAAACCTAAACAAGATCATAAAGCCTGCCAGGAAGTCTGACACAAGATTTACAGGCAGTACACAGCTGAAGCAAAAAACCAAATCTATTACTTTGGCTCAGATTTATTTCTATGAGAACATATTTGAGCATGAAAAACTTCGAAGATTGGATCAGGACTAGAATGCTTCCTAGAAATATTCAACTGTATGATTAGAATAAACCTTTTCTAAATAGTGGACTTTTAATATTAGACTTTCTTTTATTTTCAAAGTTTAATTCCTTGCTTTATGTACGGAAGTAAATATATTCTCAAGCAGATCTGTAATTTCCAAAAATTGATTCACACAAGGACTTTAATTTAAAAAAAATAGTAAAGTAAAAATGAAGGCTAGTGGACTTTAAACTGTGTAAAGTAAATTTGTAACCTTGGCATTGCTGAACATCATCAACGTTAGTAGCAGCACAACATCTTGCAACTTTGGAAAAAGTAACCTGTCATTTCGTGGACATACGGAAATCCCAGTCAATATTGCACATTTGAAAGTCAGTAGTGCTTGTCCCTCTGGGACAGTAGTGAATGTACTTTTTCAGCTCTCTGAAAGTGTATTAGGCTGGAAGATCTGAATGCCGTGTCTGCAAGTAAGCCACTAGCAGAAAGAATCAAATATATTATTTGTGTAGTTTTGAGCCTTTACAATTTAAGAAGAAACATCTGTATTTCCTAGCTGCCGATATAAGGGGAAGACACATTACCAGCCTGACTGGAAACACAGAGTATAGAATTTTCATTCCTTTTTTATTCAAGAAGAAATAAGTATTGGGTACATGAAAATATTTAAAGCGAAGATAAGATAAATAGGCATATGTAAGTAATAGTGTATATTCCAAGATGGTTACAAGTAACAGTACATACCTCCAGTAAACAGAAGATAGCAGTGCTCACTCTGCTAGTTAGGAAGGCTGAAAAACTTGACAGTTCAGAATACATACACTGCAAGCAATTGCATCACAGTTATTCCGCACATGTGTGGGTTGTGGTGGATTTGTAATGTTAGACCTTAGGGAACTGTGAAACCATTGGTGGTGGATTCCTGTCGTGTGAGTAAATACATGTCTGTGGAAGTACAGAAATAAGAAAAATGAAAGCAGAAGTGTGAAGCCTGGAAACACAAACACACAGAATCTTGGAAAGAATGGAGGGAAGGAACATGGTAGAGTGCCTTAACAATCTCAGAGAAACTTGCCATGAAAGAAACAATGTGATACTACTGGTAAATGCTGCTGACCTTCATGGAGCGAGCGGATTTGCACTTTTTGGCCCATGCATCTTGATAATTTGCTGAAGAATCATTTGCTGTAGTGTAAGTTTTGGATGTCATATTGGTGCTACACCAGGTGAGATACACTTGCACTATGCCATAGCTTACCCACATGCTAATTTGAAAAGTCAATAAAATTAACAAAGAAACAGCATATTTTCAGCTAGCCAGGATTAAAATGTTGAGCACTGTGCTGAGAGGTAGCTAACAAACAGGAAGAAATGCACTTGCGAATTTTATTAGCTCGTTTTCTAGAGACAAGGAATACCCAGAAAACAAGTCAGCCTATCAACAGAATAAACAGACAGCAAATGCCAGAAGAGATGGGTGCCATGTAACTGTACATTACATTATGCATCCTTTCCCCAATAGGGAAATGGTAAACAGCATCGCTTTTCAGAAGTGGGCCTCCCAGAGCCCACTTCCACTAACATGCAGAGCAGTCTGATCTCAGGAAATTCAGAGTAACTCAGGATGAAAATAAATGATACAGCTTGCCCCTCACCTTTACCTCATTATTTTCTTTCAGCCCTTTTATGGCAGATAGACTGAAGCGGACGTTTTTTCGGTTTATTTGGAGCATACATGTACATTTTTCCCTAAAGAATATAGGAATATTTTCTTGCTTACTAGTCAGATCTGACAGTTTCTGTCATTCCTTTTTCCTCACTGTATTTGTCTGCCTTCTTATCCCTCCACCTCACAGATGTAGTCAAGCTGAAATCAAGCCAGCTTTCATGCTTGTTCCCAAAGGATTCAGTTGTCTTCATTTTGCCCAAATTCAGATCAGTCCAGTCTCTCTTTTTTCCACCCTCAGGACCATCTCTGTATTGCACAGAATGGTTGAAAGTGGATGGACAGAATTTAAGAAACAGGATCTATAACCTGTCCCTCTTATCCATCACATTATTAGTCATTTTCTACTTTCCTAGAATAATAAGGGAATTTAATGATAGAATTCTTATTAAATAAAATTGCATTAGAACAACAGCTAACTTCTTTGAAAGTTATGAATTTAAACTGGTCAACATTAAATTCAAATTCCTGACAGAGCTCATTGTTTTGCACTAGATCATGCTGACATAGTCTGTACTTTCTCTGTGGCTTCTAATGAAAGAGTGCTATTTCTCTTGTGGAAAAAAAAGTGCCTTGGTAACAGGTGAATCAGTTAAAAATACACTCCCTTAAACAAAGCAGTAAATAAAAATTGCACTCTTGTTCACTGAAGTTTTTCTTTTTTCACAAATTTTTGGTTGAATAAGAGTGGAGAATGTAAATATTGCCTGCTGTGCTCTTTCTCCAGGTATAGCTATCCACAAGTTCAGATACTGGAAGAGATGTCATGTGGCCATTCCAGCTCATGTCTTCATACTATACATAGATATCCATGGGCACAGAAAGGAACCTTGTTGTGCTTCTGTTCACAACGATGACTGACTGTACTAATGTTTTCCCTTTTGGTAATATAATCTCAGTTAATGACTGCTTCCCTCAGTACTCTATTTTTGGAAAGGATATTTAATTATATGCCTGGTTTATCATTTCTTATATTAATTACATCTAGAGGTCATGTGCTAGCACTTTTAATATTTAATGTTTTGAAAATAAATTAAAATACATCCTTTCAGGATAACTAATTTCCAGATATTACAAAATGATTACAGAAACAATTATGTTCTATATTTTAAGTCTAGATGACTCAAATGATGACCAAATGGAGGCTGGGTCTTTCCTCTTTAGGGTACCAGTTCAAATCCATCTGGTTTACTAGAAAGAAAGCTAGTATCAAATATGGGTGACTGAGTGGTTTGCTGGAACAATGAAACTGATTTCCTGGGATTTTCAAGGCATCCCAGAAGTACATAATATCCTTAGGTACCTTTGAAAATCCTAGTCTCAGATTTTTTTTCCACTTCACAAAGTCATTCACAAAGTGTAAAATCCTCACTCCATTGAAACCAATGGGAATTCTGCCCTTGACTTCAGGAAGGCCAGAATTCAAACTATTCAGGCCAAGCCTTACTCTGTTCATTTCTTTTTTACAGCAGCCTGTTTCCAAAGAGGGAACTGCCCGTGTCTGAACTGCTGTTTCCAAACTCTTCAAGAATTTTTTATTGTACCAAACTTATGTATTATTACTTGCTTTGTGAGTAGGGTAAAGGTGGGAGGCAACCTTAGCAAGAAAAGGCTGAAAACAAGAGTATGAGTAACGCTATTTGGATACATCCATTTGTTGAAAGACATCCTCCAAACTGTTATTCATACTGTGATAGATTCTAGCAATCCTAGCACTGCTCAAGGTCCTAAATTCTGACAGTGCTTGTAGTGAATGTTGCAGCCCAGTAGGATTTCTAATTAAGCCAGTGAGAAAAGAGGTGAAAGCTGAACATGATCACTCCTTTTTACAGCTGGAGAGCTAAGGCACAAAAATCTCAAATGGATTTTCAGACATCATATAAGAAGATGAACAGCCAATCCAAGAGCTGCATTGGGTCTTCAAAATCCTCATCAAGTATAGTCATTTAACCTATGTATCTACAGTCACATTTTCATTCAAATACTTGCATGCTAAAATATTAACATTTTCAAACAATACATCTGAGCATAGGAAGCACTTCAGAACAAGTCAGTCTCAGTTTGAATGGATGTTTTTTGATTCTGCTGTAATTCAGCTCTCCTGAGCACAAAAAACGTTGACAGGATCCTGCTGATGACACCAAACTGGGTGGTAAGGTGAACACATCAGAAGAGAAAGCATCTTACAGAGACAAATGGACAGGCTGGAAGAGTGGCTACCAAGAACGGTGTGAAGTTTAACAAAGTGCAAAATCCTGCACCAGGGTCAGAATAACCACAGAACCCGGTACAGGTTAGGATCTATGTGGCTGGGAAACAGCCTTACTGAAAGGGACCTGAGGATTCTGGTGGACAACAAGCTGAACATGAGTCAGCAGTGCACTGCTGCAGCAATAAAGGCAAATCGGATCCTGAGCCGCATCCACAGGTGCATTTCAAGTAGAGGTAGAGGTGTGATCATCCCACTCTACTCAGCACCTGTCAGACCACATCTGGAGTCTTGTGCCCATTTCTGATCCCCACAATTCAAGAAAGACACAGACAGACTGGAGAGGGTCCAAAGGAAGGTGACAAAGATGTTCAAAGGGCAGAAGCACCTGCCCTTCGAGGAAAGACTGAAGGAATTAGGGCAAGAAGAAAAGGCTCAGGGGGGACCTCATCACAGTATTCCAGTACTTAAAGGGTGCCTTCAAAGAGAACAGAGGCTCTCTCTTCACAAGGAGCCACACAGAGAAGACAAGAGAGTGCAGCGGGAGTGGTTTCATCTTCACATAAGAAACAAATTTTTTACAGTAAGAACAACCATTCACTGGAACAACCTCCCCAGGGATGTGGCAGAGTCCCCATTGCTGAAGGTTTTCAAGATGTGATTGGGCAGGATGCGAGATAATCTCATCTAAGCTGCCTTTCCCATGAAAGCTTAGACCAGATAACCTTTTGAAGTCCCTTCCAAACTGGGCTTTTCTATGATTGCATGATAAGTTAGTAAATCACAGTTATCAGGAATTGGTAGCGCAGAGATAATTATCAAGAATTCTAGTATTTATATATCTGAATATAAAGTAATTCAATATTTAAAGATTCTGAGACTAAAAGCAACTTCTTCAGTGGCATGTCCCAGCTCTTCTGATTTGCACTGAGAGGCTTGGGCGTTGCCAGAGCAACCGCGGGAGATTTAAACGCGGCGAAGCCGAGAGCAACGCTCATTTTCGGCGAGGCACACCGCGGAGCTAGCACGAAGTTCGGCGGCTCCGTGCTAGACCGAGGCGGCAGGGGGGTTCCCGGCATCAGGGAAACCCGAGGCAGAGGAGAGAGGCCCGCCAGGANTTTAGGAGGTGCGCTGGCAAACTGTTACTCTTCTGGCCTTGCAGGAGATGATCATATCCCCAAACCCCCATATTCTGTTCTGTTCTTGGCAATGGCAAGCAATTTCACTCCAGGCACTTGCAACCCACTCACTTCTCTTCAGGGCACAATTATATTTTGTGCTCATCCCTGCTGGAACGTGGAAACTAGAAAACAACTGTAAAGCCAAATAAAAGGTGACTTGATTCAGCCAGAAATAAACTCTCCAGAAACATCTGGCCAGCACCCTCCTCCATCCTTGTGTATCCCTATCCAAGTCCATTAGACAAGCAGTGATCTCCAGTCTTGGAAATTTCAGGTTGAGGACCAGATTGGACTGCTTATTCTGTGACAGCAGGCAGTGAATGCCCAACTGCTGAAGCAACAAGCTAGGCAAATGCTTTAAAGTACAAAAAGATTGTGCTTGAGGGAATAAGAAGGGACAGAGTAAGAGCACAGGTGAGAAAATAATTGCAGCCTTCCAATGAGGCCTCTTAGCAAAAGACGGAGACTTCTGCAAAGACAAACTCTGTCTTGAGGGAATTTCCAGAGATTTCGTTTTACTTTCTGGGACAGAAAGAGATTCAGTTACAAGGATAGACCTCAGAAACTGGGAACTATTCTGCTGGAATTATTTGCAACCCAGAAAAGATACCAGAATCAAACTTCTACATCCGTCTCCCACAATAAAGCCAGATGAATTAGTACTGCTGAGAGGGAAAACATTTACTGATGCAAACAAACTAGGACCACAGTATGTGAAGAGAGTTGATCATGTAATTTTTCCTGCTAGCTTGACAGCTTCACGCACTTTCTCAAATTGAAATGCTGAAAACACCTGCCTACAAAGAATTGACCACAGCAGTGATTTGTCAGAGGTAGTCAATATAGGATAAGAAGAAATCCACTATGACTTCTTGAGTCGTGGCAATAAGATTGTTAAATTTCCATTGAGTAGTGAGTCATCCAGTTTCTGGTTGAAATCAAATCTAGTGAATGCAAGTCTTTTGTCTTCGGTAGACTGTTTCCAGTAGACTTTGACCTGCTTGCAGCGATTGTTTTATATCTCACAGTTAAAACAGTTAAGAGCTAGTTCTTTGGAGTCTCTCGGTTTGTTCTGCAGCTCTCTACAATGAAAACCATTTCTTGGAATATTTTTTCTGCCTTTAGGAGTGACTTAGGTAAGGATACCTACATCGAAAGAAGGCTCTGAACTCTCTCTATACCCATGAACACTAAGCAGGAGTGAACACCTACTTCATTTAGCATGCTGTGTTGTCCAAGTCCCTAACATGACAGTCCGTTAACTATGTTGATCTTTGCTGTACTGAGCACCAGATATTTTTGCAGCTCATGAACTAATTACTCAGCATGTACTGTAGAAATGCAAAGGGAAAAATGAATCCAGGAAAGTGTTATCTGGAAGCAGAAAGTGAGATCTGGACTGAAAACTTTAAGATAATACAGAGATCTGTTTTCATTCTGGATGTAGAGTCAGAGGGAAATACCGCTGACACCATCTGGCCTTCGACATTCAAATTCTGTGAATAAAACATTGTGTTAAATCCATACCTCATTAAATCAGCTGTTTAGCTATGCTGTGTTCTGCTACTGCAGCTCTGGTCTGCATTTACAGTGTTGCATGTAATACCTTGTAAGGCAAACAAAATGCCTGAACTAAGAGGTATAATGTAATGCAAAAGTCATGCCAGCCACATTCTTGTCTAGTTAAGTACATTTTTACATTCTTTACTGAATACTTTGTTGAGTAGCATATTTTTTTAATGTAGTGTTGGGGTTGTGAGGAGCAATCAGCTTTCCCAAATATTCAGAACTACAGTCAAAATATCTCTGGAATTTCACAAGAAAAATATCCTTGTCAGCAACATTCAGGAGCTGTTAACCATAGGAGCATGGAAAAAATTCTAAGAATAGGGCTGTATCTTTAAAACAGAAAGTTGCTGTTGAAAGGTCTTAGATTGGCATCACTGGAGATTTTGACGGATGATTAAGACAAATACCATCTGGACAAGCAACAGCAAAGTGCCCCCAATATGCAATTGTCTATCAGTCCTGGCCCTTAAACGCCAGCTGTAAGTGACTGTCAAGATAGGATGGGTTTTGTCACAGGCCCATTTATTCCCCTTTAAAAGGACAGGATGCTTGGCAGTGACCAGATTCTCCAGAAAAAAATGTAAAAAGAACTGTTTTCTTCTCAAACTTTTCCTTTAAATGTGTCTCCTTATCCCTGCAATGAACTTGGTTAACTAAGCAGCTGGGATATTGTGCACACTGCTTATTATACTGATCACTAACATTTCAGACCTCATTGTGGAGATCCAAGTTTTGTATCTCATCTCACACTTTGAATTTAAATATAGCAGGGTGTTTTGTTCTGTTCTTGCAGTGCATGGCAAAATAGTGGGACGTCAGTGTGCAGAAAGAAATGAACAAGGGCACATGAATAACATCATTTCATACAAACTACCAAAACACTGAGTCTATTGCGCTGTTCATGTAAAATTCTCTAAAAAGTGATAAGACAGGAACAGTTCTGTTCTCTCCTAAATATTGATCTGTGTTTGCAGAATTTTGCCTAAAGCCTTTGGTTTATGAAAGAGTGTTAGGAGACAAAAGATATTTTGAAGAGTGTGGCACGGGAAAAAATACAAAATTTCTAGCCGGTCCGTCTAAAACGTACATTATATGCCTGTGTATTGCTGCGGAAAAGAAACTGGATTCAGTGACCCACCTGATTCCTCCACTACTTTGTCACTGCTTCCAAAATTTAGAGTCATTTCATAGATATGAAGGTCTCCATGCACTCAGGAATACCATTTATACACCAATGTCAAAATTAAAAGGACAGTAGTGGTTACTTTTTCCACCTTTTTTGTACTTCACTATCCTTCTAGTTATTGCTAAATCAGAATTGTCAGGCTGCTTTTTGTTCATGGAGCTCATACAGATCATCTTCTTGGCTCTGAAATACAGCAGATTTTATCATTAGTTGTTTCCTAAAATATCTTCAACTTCTTTCTCAATCAAGTGATACAAATAGAATACAATGCAAAATAGAAGTGCACTTACCAGAGTTTTTTCAAGAGGCACTGACTCTTTCTTTGGTTATTAAAGAACATTTTTGTTTGCTTTCAAAAGCAAAGGAATACATTTGCCAGTCCCTTGACACTTCTCTGCAAGTGTATGTGCCTGATATGAATTCTGTCACAAGCCAGGGGGAAAAATTTTTGTTGGTGCCCATTGTGAAAAGATTGGCAGCACATCAGTGTTTATATCCCATTACGAGTCTCCTGAGCTGCTTATCTTTCTCAGTGCTAGCACTCATCTTAGGCAAATCCTACATCCTGCCACAAACCTACTTCCTAACTTGGGTCAAGTCGCTCGGGACCAGATCTAGGCACAGTGTGGCAATGCTGAGTACAATGGCCGTGCTCTGTGGTTATGTTTAATCAAGCATCCTCTCTCCGACCACTGCTACTGGGGGAGCGATGTGCAACACCCTATGGTGAAAGAGGGATTTGCCTTTCTCTGCTCCCTCCCCCGGTAATAGGAATGATGTCAGAAGCCAAGAAGAAAGATAAAGGAAAGTGAGAAGAACAGAAAAATAAGTAAATAAATAAATGGTTCCTGGAGACACAGAAATCCACCCAAGACATTTCAGAAGTAGTGAGAATGAAGAAAGAAAACAGAACAGAAGGGAAAATTACAGCAGTAAGTAGCAGAGAGGAAGTAGAGCAGAATGATAATGCTTACAGAATTCTTTGTTGGAAGTATCTATTAAAAATCTGTTTGAATGAAGGTGTCTCAAAACCATATAGTCAGATATAGTCAAGGTATCACTTTATTCTGCATCTGTAATCTCATGCCTCAGCCTGAGCTTTGCTCCCACTGAGAGAAGGGGTTAAAGAAGTTCTGATGTATATAGGGTTACTTAATGATCACTGTGCACACCAGGGAACCAAGCTGATAAAGGATGCTTAGCGCTTTGTTAACTATTGTGCAAACTTTCCTAATAAGGACTAGGGAGTCGCCTCACCAGCACAGAAAGTCGTTACAAAAAGAACAATGGGGCAGTGACTAAGTGCAGGGTCCTGTCAGAAAAGCCTAAGGACCAGCTAAAAACCGAACCTGCGGTTTTGATAAAAGCCAAAGGAACAACTGAGTCCGCGCAAGAACAAAAGGTTACTAGCGGTGACGAAGAGGAGTCGTCTATCTTCATCCCCACGACCACCAACGACCACCACAAGAAGGTACTGCGCAACCGCAGTGGGGAGGACTCTACGGAAATGACCCGTTGGAACTAATTTTAATACCAAGCGGGGACAGGTCATGCATATGTATAGGCGTATTGGGAAATCTCATGAATATGTATGCACAACGTGTATAAATTGAAGCCAAGCTACTACCCTGGGCGCGCACGACTTTGGTGGGACTACCCCCCCATGCCGCCCAGCGCCGAATAAACATACCTACTTTACAATCTTACAGATTCCGCATGTCACCCACCATATTCTGGACCCGCTATTTTATCCAAATTAAGATACAGGACGTATGTCTTCACGGCTTTCTATCACAGGCCCTGTAGGAAGGAAGAGTCATCGCATTTTCAGATGAAGACAAAAAAATTGAATCCTAGATGGTCTTATCTCCTTTGTTTAAACTGAAACAGATCAACAGAATTGCTCACATGGTTGGTAGCAGTTTTAGAGGTCAACAACTAACAGTTCTGTAAACACATCTTTAATAGTCTGTTCACACAGCATGAGGATCTGAGCTCCCTTCCACTGAAAGAGTTAAGGCCTTGGCTACAAGGAGGATGCCTCAGACATTTGGCTGAATAGAAGAAAACTTTCTGGTGAGAATGGTTGTGAGATAAGGAGGCTCCTGGATAAATCTCACTTTAACAGATATGCAAAGCTGTAGCAAAGATATGCAAAGGTCCATGTGATCTAGTCAATCAGGGAACACAACAAAGAGGAGGAGCCTTCATCTCAAGAGGAGGATGCATGTGGATCAGACAGTTGGATATGTTAATGAATTCCAGGAAATCTAACGTTTATGTAAATGATTTCTTGTGAATCCCATGAATAGGAATGTCTTTATAGTATATAACCTCTGAAGGTTTACCAAATCTTTGGAGCATTTATGGAGAAGAATCCCCAATGCTACCCCTGCGCTGCTAATAAAGGATACCTGCTTAACAGTCCTTCGTGCTGTTGAGTCACTTTCTTTTTTTCACCACCTTGTTCCCTTGGTCATTCTGAAAGGTGACTGAGGAGTGGATAATGGCAGATCCAAAAATATTAGTCAAGTTTTGTATTTAAAGTCAGTGAACTGTGAGCTCAGGGACAGTCATCAGATATTGTTTCAGACCCAGAATAAATACTCGGTCGAGATAGAATTACTGACACCAAGAATCATGTATTGTGAACCTTGAACAGCAGTTTACAGATTCTCAGCATGAAAGAAAAAATGCACAAAGACATTTAAGGTGGTAAATTTGTATGGATTTCCTCATTGCGAAAATGTCCTTGCTGTCACAGAACTGCCTCAGATCTTGAACATTCCTTTCGTTTAGTTCATTTTTATTGTATTAATAAAATCATTACTTTCTAAAGTAAAATCAGGTTTGATAACTCCCATACAGAGAAGAACTAAAAGTCAGCACGTTAAAAGTGTTATAATTTGCATTCATATAGTTCCTTTTATCAAACAATCTCAAAATATTTTTAAAATCGCTATTATTCAGTTTTGCAGAGGAGAAAGCAAAAAAAAAAAAGGGACACAATCATGAAGATTAACACTTTTCAAATTGGATACAAATATTAGCTATTAAAAACATGGCCCAGCATTCAGAATTTCTGAATACCTACAGCTGCCAGTACTTCTGAGAATCAGGCCATAACTGGCTTTCAGGTCAACAAAAGATAGTGACTAAAATAAACTACTTTCTATTTAGACTAGTTGTTATTAAAGATTTTAATTGCTTAGGATTACAGCTGGTTGAAAAATGAAAATTATTTTCATGCAGTATTTTGAAGTCTCAAGTTTGAGTTCATTCCTAAGGATTTTATTGTAGTTTCACTTCTATTTATTAAACAATAGTTTACAAGTCAATGATTAATATTATTTCTCATTTGGCTTTCAGATAAACCAAAAGGATTATTAGGATTAATAAGATAGTTATATTTAAAATTATAAAAAATTCAGTGCCTTCCCCCTCCCCCATTATCTGCAGTTACATGCTGACCAGAGACAAGTCAAGCTACTTCCCCACATTAACGTTTTAGGCAAGAAAAAGCACAGTCCATTGGTGGCTTCCAGGCGCTTCAATAAACGTTACTGACAGCTGAAATTACATACCTAACTGTGCTCAGAAATCCTGCAGCAGTTCTTGAGATATAGGCCCAAGCAAGAGAATACCACCCATTCTGCTCAGATCCCCCAGGAAAGGCCAAAAGGTCTGCAAGCCGTGCAAGNACGTTACTAACAGCTGAAATTACATACCTAACTGTGCTCAGAAATCCTGCAGCAGTTCTTGAGATATAGGCCCAAGCAAGAGAATACCACCCATTCTGCTCAGATCCCCCAGGAAAGGCCAAAAGGTCTGCAAGCCGTGCAAGCATCTGATCAGAAAGCAAAGATTTGGTCAGGATGGGGAAGGGATGGAGAAATGAGCCCACTCTCCACTCCAAGAGCAGGTGCTGAAACAGGAGATCTACCCTCTCCCAGGAGAAGGTGGGATGCCCTATTATCAGGCTGATACAGTTCTTCAGCTTTGTTTTCTGCTCAAGTTCAGGGGGGAAGGGGAGAAGATTACTTTAACCTTCCAAAATGTCTTAAAGTCTTTGAGGTTTTGAACAATCTAGAGATGCAAGTTCAAAGGAACTTAAGCCTTGATCTTATTTCCTGGACAAAGTGTCTGAAAAATGAGAATACTGAAAAAAAAGACACAGAGCACTATTGCTGGTATCTTTTTTAAGAAAAGGCCACCCAGCTCTGTACAGTGTTTTGCCACACAAAAACACTGTGCAGATGTAGGCAGCTCTCATTTCTGCTCATTCCTCTTGTGGTTTAACCCCAGTAGGCAGCTCAGCCCCACACATCCACTTGCATACTCCCCAGTGGGATGGGGGAGAGAATTCGAAGAGTAAAAGTGAGAAAACTCATGGGTTGAGGTAAAGCAAAAGTTGTGCGCACAAGCAAAGCAAAACAAGGAATTAATTCACTACTTCCCTTCTGCAGGCAGGTGTTCGACCATCCCCAGGAAAGCAGGGCTCTATCACGCATAACGGTTACTTGGGAAGACAAACGCCATCACTCTGAACATCCTCCCCTTCGTTCTTCTTCCCCCAGCTTTTATTGCTGAGCATGACATTACCCGGTCTGGGATATCCCTTTGGTCAGTGAGGGTCAGTTGTCCTGGCTGTGTTCCCTCCCACCCCAGTCCATTCGCTGGAAGAGCAGCATGAGAAACAGAGAAGTCCTTGAGAATGTGTAAGCACTGCTCTGCAATAGCTAAAATGGGGAGTTGTTATCACCACACTTTTGGTGAGAAATCCAAAACATAGCACCATACGAGCTTCTACGAAAAACTCTCTCCTAGCCAAGATTGTTACAATTCCCCACACAACCAGACAGAGGTGTGGCTATACCTCTCCAGGCACCCACCTCTGTATTTGACTTCACAGGGGGTTTTGGTTCGTCCTTTAGGAAACCTTATGCTATTTTCTCTCTCTCTAGCTGTAGAAAAAAAAAATTAAATTTCAAGTACATCTTCGCCCCAGTTACTGTGATTATCTTTCTGTTCAAAATCCCAACTGAACCTTCCATATCTTTTAGCACTTGTTTACTCACCATCAATTTTATTTTTCCTATTGTCAATCATTTTTACTACTCTTAAGTGAAATGTTCCAGCTCAGAAACAAATCCCAGTAGGCAATTTCTGCCTAGGCATGACCTCAGAGTGCTGTCGTCATTGAAAAGACTCAAACGCTGAAGCTCTCTGGCACCAGTATTTCAGGAGCAACCATGACTTGTATACGGGGCTGTGGCAAAGTTCACATATAAGTCAATGCCGCAACAAGTACTTAAGAAGCTAATAACAGTTTGATTTCTGCCTGAAGGTTCTCAGTCATTCTCAGATGTGAAAACTTTCACCTTCTGCTTCACTGTAATTACATGATTCTTCTGGGATGCAAATATTATGGCTATGATCAGAGCAAACTCAATGGCAATATCAAATCCTTTTAGTACAGGTTCCACTATATTTTTAAAACCAAGGGATGCTTCCTGTTTCAGTTTGATGATGGCAGAAAAATAAGCACGGGAACATGATGTTACAGTTTGGCTTTCCCCTTACTGAGCCAAGACCAATAAAGATATTAAGGTGTCACTAGTGCTACCTATCTGAAAAAACATTCAAAAGCAATGCAGACAGATGAATTTGCAAGTCTGCTACACAGATATTAAATAGTCTGTATAGCACAGGAAAGTCTTGTCACAAAGATCATCACTTACTGCTCAGTCAGTTCAGCTGCTTCTTCCTCCAGCTGTTTGTCAGAAATTGAAACTGTGGATACCAAATCCAGAAAGATGTCTCAAGGCAAAGTGGCCAAGTTTATGATCAAAGGCTAATGAAGATGTTAGTAATCTATGCTGAGGAGAGCTGGAAAGTTCACCCTGGAGAAAAAACTGACCAGCTGGAACACACAAGCCATCTTTTTGCTAATGTTGAATGTTGAAAACATAGGATGAAGAAATTTGCAAAGATGGAAAGATATGTTTGTGACCAGAGTTCACTGCATTCACTTCTCTTTCTCATATATGCTAATGGACCTCTGTCAGCCACTACTAGTAACAGCATGAGTGTTTCTTACCAGTTGAAATAAAGGGTAGAGACAGAATGAGGTATCTGTAACAAGGAGAAAACCGTTTGCTAAGACACTACTGTACAAAGTTAGTTTCACTGATTTAAATCACACTTTAACATTTTACTAAAATCTAAAAACTGCTGTGACCTGTTCACTACCTATGTGTTGTACAAACACCAGATAGCTGATGAAGAATCTACTCTCTATACTTAAAAGGCAACTTTTGCTGATGTTGTTCTTTAGCATTGGTTTGGCCGAGCTCAATTCTCAATTTTCTCACAGAATTTTTGTTCAATCACAGACATCTCCTTTCTTTGTCAGGTTACTCCCCATTTGCAGAGGAATTACTCCTCTCTGAAAGCAGTGATGAGGAGACTACACTGTCTTGGCAGATTGACATTCTTTCACTGCTTTTTTCTTTCCATTTCTCCATGTATTAGTGGCAACACCACAATGCCAGAGCTGTAGGTGAACACCGTCTTAGATTTAACTTTCAGATTCTCATAGTAGTTGACAACTTTCTAGAAATCATACACTGGTTAACATTCGTCAGTTACTGATCATCAAATGCCTTAAAGTAGAAGGGTTGCTCTTAACACTAGTATCAAAAAAGCAGACTTAAAGTAGAAAAATTTGTTATGCTCAATTTTATTTTATTCAACACAATGACTAAATCCAAGCTAACAATTATGTTGTTGTGCTTAAATAGCCATGATGCTATTTATGGAAAAAAAAAAAAAAAGACTCTCTGGAAGCAGAACATTAATGAAAAGGGCATGAAATAGATTTTAAAAGAACATTAAAAGTATAAAATATAACAATGGGAAGGATTCAAAGAATCCCAAAAGAAACTTGAACTTACCTGTAGTGTGAGAAACTTGAAGAATCAGGGGGAAAATGCTAAAATAAGCTACAAAAGCAACAAGGGAACACAAAGGAAGTTGATAATCAAATGATAAAGCAAAACCATTTCTGAAACCTTCCTATCATTTAGTGTACTAGAAAAACAACAATGAACTTTAGCCAGCTTAGGAATCCCTTATGTGATGTGACATGAATAAGTACTTGTCTCTTTATATATGCTTTATCTTTCAGAGTTTTCACTTGATAAATACTCATTGTTGTAAAGGATGAAGAAAGATTAATGCTATGAGGTTCACAGCATTTTGAATGACAACAAAACCAACAAATTCCTAATCTATTATACAATAGCTTTACTCTGGTGAACTTTCACTCCTGTTAAGATACATCTAATTTGAAACAAGGGTAGAGAAATTAATTTGGCTGAAGCTTTTTGATGTATTAATACATCACTTCTTTGAATATTTCTAACACAAATTTTGAAAACAAATTTTTGGTGTGTATCACATACTTGTTCTTCTGGGACAATGTCATTTTACTTTAATACTACGTATGTTTCATTTGTACTTTTCGTCATCATCACATAGGGCCCAGTTGTAGACAGCAAACCTCGCCAAGCAACATCCCTGTAGAAACAAAGTAGATAGATGTGATCAATCAACAGGTAGAAGTCCCTTCAGCAGACAAATCAGAAGATACCTTTTCTTTCTCTTGACTGTGTCCTGTGTCCTGACATATCACCTAACAATATCTTTCAGTCTGAAACAGACATGAGGACAAGATCACATTTCTGTCAGTCTAAGAGGACATAGCATGAAATCAGTTTTCTACTGGACTCAGGAGGGTCCACAACACATGGTGGATGTATCCTTCCATGGAGATAAACTCTTTTATATTTTAAATAAATTTGGGCCAATAGAACAAGTTTTTATCAGATAAATACCTGCTTGCCATGATACTGATGTTTCTTCTTCACTACTATAATGTTCACAGCCAGATTCATAGTAGTGTCAAGCCACAACGAAATTCAGGCTAGTCAGCGTGACACACACTTCCCCAGAATGAAACATTTTCACATTTACAGTTTCTGTGCTCTTCTACACTTTCTGGAGTTCTCTATCCAAACAAGGCATTATAAGGTCCGCAAGGACAAAGCAGCCATTCAGATTGTCTTCAGGTTAGGTTAGAAGTGGTCAATGAGTTCCATTAACTGAACTGTTGGATAGTCGGACTTTCGTTACACTTCAGAAACATTCTAGCTTAATGTAATTGCTGTAGATTCTGAGGTGGAAAGAATCTTCTATTTCAACTAACTTCCAAAAGTTGGCTTGTTTCCTCACTTGGTGTCTTGCACAGCTACATGTGTTATAGACTTACCTGGTGAACAAGCTTCGTTAAGTTCCACATCTCATACTTCATTTTCTGTATTACATGTATTAACAGTTCCATAATGCTCTGCATATTTTATCTGGCAATGCTTTAAGTTTAGGTTGTGTTACACATTAAACATTCTGCAGTCAGAATGAGGCTTTATAAAACTCACTAAAGGTTTTGTAGTGTCCAAATGTCTTTCAAATGGAGGATATCAACTGTTCAAATTATATGGACATATTTTAAAATTACCTTTTTTTAATATGCTTATTTACCGCATAGAAGGACATTTATACTGATTTGTGTTTTCAGCACTGTCTGCAATAGGATGTTGCATTTGTTTAGGAGTGACACCTAAGCATTTGCCACATCCTACAGGTTTGTGAAACCCAGGGGCATAGATGAGGGAGGCCTTTGTTTTGTTTGTTATGAGGCAGGAAATAGAAAAGCAAGAATAAATTAACGCTTTCTTGAAATGCCAATGAATGCCATATACTCTTAGCTGAATTGTTGGAGGAGGTTCTCCACATCTAAAAAGCTCTGGTGGATCACCAGAACAAGTTGCCTTGTCCCTTCCCTATTACCTTCTTCCAAGGAAACCTCTCAGAAATGAGGTCTGATGAGTTGCTCTGAATTGCTCCATTTTTTTTGACACATTTTCACAGCCCCAACAAAGTAAGGAGGTATCTGATGCCACTGACTACATTTTGACACTGTTTGTAAACTGTTTGTAAATTTGGTCCTGTCCTGAACCATGCTGCACAAGACATCTCCTGAAGCATGTTCTCCTCCTCTTCTGCGTGACTAGATATATGCCTGGTCAAAATATGAGTATGTGTGTTTGCATCCATGTCCTCCTGCATGTACCATCCCTGCACAGCACCATTTATCTTTAGCAACTTTATCTTTAGATCAAATACTGGCTATACCATGAATGCCTCCACTATGGTAGTATAAGCTTCTCAACCTAACAAGATGTATATCACTGATTAAGGAGATGGTTTGATTTGCTCAGAGTTCACGACTAGAACTCTCTACATGCAGTGCAACTTTTGAATCTGGACACACACAAACTATTTTAATCTATATATAAATCAAATACACAACTATAGTTTTCTACAAATTAAAACGCTGGCTTCTTGAAAGCAGATGGAGTTTTTTCTTTGTCTTTAATGAATATTTGGAATGAAATCTTGGCCCAAAGTTTTTTGTTACAGGCATAAACAGATGCTTAAGTATTTTATTGTGTCAAAGCCACCTATTAGGTACACAAAGAATGTTTTAAACCACAGTTAATATGATTTTACTGATCGGCTTATATATGAATAAAATAAAATATTCATTTTAATCCTTTGGCTAAATCTTTTTGCAAGCTATAAAGAAATTAACAGGAGAGTTTCACATCAACATGAGATTTAAATTTTAAAAAGTCAGACATTAAACAACAACTGACGTGCTGTGGATCTGTGCATACACATAATTATCCTGACTGATTTTTTAAGAACATTCATGTGTTAAGTTTTAGCTTTTAAATATCTAAAGTTATTAAACATTATGAAAATGAACCATATATGTAAGTTAAATGTTAAGGGACAGATCTACGCAGCTTGATTGTAGCACATAATATTATACTATTATTTCTAAAAGCAACACAGTTAGAATAACATATTAAAAAGTATCTAATAGTATATCAAGTTACTTCATAGCTAATAAGAGAAAACTAAGTGACTCACTCTTTAAATGAACGTTAAGGGGACACACACAGATGACCTCAGGGGAAGAAGCAGCACTTTGTTTAATGCAAGTATTTGGTTTCCAAACTAACTCATAACAGTTTTTCTTCCTGGCATTCATTAAGAGCAGCAAATCAGAAGTACCAGTTCCTAGCCCTAGAAATTTTGCCTTACAACTTTTGAAATTGATGAAAATTTTCTGGTAAACTCATGATGCATTTAACCATTAACTTATCCAGATAGGAAATACCTGACTTCTCAGTTTGTTCACTAATTAGCACGTCAAATCAACTCCTAGAATTAAGAATATTTAATACTCAAGAGACCAAGTCAGCATTGTCCACACTAGTGACAATAATCTCCTTATGTATCACCTACCTCAATATTTCACCAGTAATGGTTGAACAGCCTCATTTATGTATCGATTGTTTTGGAAAATGTGCCCTAACACGTCCCAAGGTGCATATACAAAATGCAATAACTTCCACAGAAATAATGCCCTACAGTATAATAATACACTTGCATAGGAAAAAATGCATGGTATGTAAAAATCATTCAAACAGTAAAATGGATACCAATGCAGAAATTTTTTCAGATACGGGTTTATACACTAGAGATCTACTCACTTAATAGTACTAAGAATTCAGAATGCACCCTTTAGGGAATATCTAAAGACAGCAGATCCTAAATCAGACAGATCAACTGAGAAATAATCTCTCTTTCACTTCTGTTTTCCATGCATGCTTGCCAGGAAGTTATGTGACACACTAGCAGGGAATACTCCATAGGGCCTAATGTTTTGCCTATGCAGATATATGATATATGTTGAATGATCAGTGAAATAATTTTTCCACATGGAAATGTCTTGCTGGTTGCCAATTTTTATTTCTTATACCTTTCCTTATCTTTGCTTTTTTCTTCACTTAATGGCTTAGAAATTTTGCATTGTTCACTTCAGTGATATGCATCTTACTACGATGAGATCCAACAGAATTATTTTGTTTTCATAATAAAAAAGCCTTAAATACTCTGACACCACTCACTACACATACTGCTACAATTTTACATCACAACTCTATTTTCCTTAATACATATAAGGTAAAAAATGTTTCCCATTTTTTACAGTTACATTTTCCAGTAATGCAAAAGCAAGAAAAAAATTTACTTAATGCCATGAATATCAAGGGAAAGTTGAAACATTTGCATTTCTGGAAAGAAATAAATTAGGATCACTACATGAGGAAAATTGAAATTGCAGCACTTCATTTTCGGCCCACAGCAGCCTTTCAGGGTCAAGCATCCTAGCAATGCAACTGCAATCCTAGAAGTTAAAATTAAAAACATCACTTTCAGCTATCATAGGTTTTGTTGCCACTTTCAGAGTAGAAGCATAAGGCACCAAGACAGGTTACCATACCATTACCTCAAGAGCACAAAGTTTCATTTCAGACATATATCAATCATATAATAATACATACGAAATTATAACTACAATCATTCCCAACTAGATGCCTTTCTGGGCTTTCTATCTGTCATATGATTACATTTCCATTTTACTGATCAATAACGTGTTATGGCCCATGCTCACTCCTCTCAACACTGTAAATGTCAGAAAACTTGGTCCTGTTTCTTGGTCTCTCAAATTTTTTTAAAACAATTCTCACTAAATTCTGTATACTTTGGAATGTCATGTCAAACTCTTATTTGGATGGATAAATAAGAATATCAGATAAAGATCCATGTCAACAAGTGACTTCAATTCTATTTCAATTTCAAAAGCCATTTTGACAGAAGCCCTCAAGTTTTCCACCTATGTTTCAGAAAAATCATGCTGTTTCTCTTCTTATGCTTTTCTTTATTGACTTGAATTGCAGAAAAAAAAATGGGAGAAAAAATAAAAAATATAAAAGATTGAAAATTTAGTTTCAATAGCATTGTTTTTCTGCCAATTCAATATCTTAAGTGTTAAGTGAAAACAAATGAACTCAAAGAGCCAGCAACTCCTCACTAGAAATTCTTTCCTGTCTCAATTACTCAGTTCCTCAGTTCTCACCATATTTTCTTTCTCTAGTTCTCATCACAAACAACATCTTACTTCTCAATATAAAAACAGACATTCACACAGGAAAATTGCATCCTTATATTAGAAATAATCATAATTATAAAAAAAACCCCAGACATATTTTCAGATACATATCGTGAAAAAGAAACCTCAAAAGGAGCAAGAACAAGCACAGTTCCACTAATTTTCTGGTCACCTTTGAAAGGCAGCTTCCTCAATACAGGTGGCTAAATGCCCTTAACATATTGCATCTGTTATCTTTTGATACGCTTAGCACAGCCTCCTGTGGAGACATTTTCTTAATTGTGAGTCAGAGAAGCTCTTGGAATCCCAACTGTCTCTTTTACTTTATCTAATGTGACAGGCTCATTTGTCCTAAATACTTCACTTTGTAACCCTCAGAGTCATCCTCTAGCAGTATCCTATAACATGTGTCACTCTTTCCCTACTAATATCCAATTAGGCAGTCATCCATCTTTTGCTGTTGCCTTCTTTAATCAGAAAGTCATATGCAGAGATGGAAAAGATCTATTTTACCAATCTCTCTGTCAATGGAGATTTATTCCCTAGAGTATATTTTCTAGCATTATGTTTATTTAACTTAGATTACTACAGATTTTCAAAATAAAGTTCTAGCCAAATAATATGAACAGCTTGGATTACACCATTTGGGAGTTATATGATCAGTAACCAATGCCAAGAGAATCAATAGACAGGAAACGACATTTAAAATGTGAGCAGGGAAATAAATGTGCCTGTTGCTCTACAACCAAACACAATTCACAGGGCTAAATATTAGCTAAATATATTCTAGTGGAACTCTAATAGTTCTTTAGAGAAATTGAATCCATCTACTCTTGGCAACCAAGTGAGAGACAAATCAGAGATAGTCATGAAGGGCCAGAAGTTTTACATTATCTGTAAATTTGCACCACTAAATATTTGACTCTTTTTTTTTTTTTAAAGAGTCAGTGACAGCGTGCAATAGCTGAACTTTGCAACAAAAGAGCCCAGCCTTGTTCAGAGTAAGTACATAGGCCCAACCTCAACCTGCTCAGTGGGTGCGATCAAATCCAGAAGACTATTCAGTACCTGGGAAGCCAGCGGAGACTCCTAGTAATGACAATTAGTGCCAGTTACAATAGTAGGATTTGGGCTGAGACCACCAAACTTACTTCATGAAAGTCATTGAACAGTTGTCAGATGACAACAACATTAGGTCATCACTGACTTACAACAGCAATGCTTCATGCTCTCCTGATGCCTCTGGGCCTGTATTCCCATGCTATTCTTGCTCTATCTTCTCTCATCTTCTGTGCTCAAGGCATATGTCACTGCACACAAGCAAACACATGAGGGAAAAGAACCAGTAGGAAACAAGGTCAAACCATCTTATATCAGGGACACCAAAAGCCCTGTCAATATCATCTCTATTGGTGCAAAGGAGGTCACAACTCAATAGAAGTCAGAAGAATTGCTGTTCAGAGACACGAAAAAGAGTAATGGGAGAGATGAATAAACAAATACAGGGTGATGACACAGGCAGGTCTTCAGTTTTCTAAGTACCCTAACACAAGGATGTGACTACACCAAAACACAGACATTCAGTGGATGAACTCCAGTCCTGACAGGTGGATTTAGTATTAATTTGGCCTGTAAATTAACATGCAAGTTGATGGCTTTTCCACTTAGCCTTGCCTATAGAAATAAAAGCCCTAATTAAATAATAATATTGATATATTAGAAGTTTAATTTAAAAATCATACTCACTCCAACACTTTCTACTTAGCTTTTTTATAGAAGTAATGAAGTAAGTACAACATAAACCCCTTAAACAGAAAGAGATAAATATCAGCAGTTTTGCACACTGTCTTCATTTATAATAAGGTCAAGTTGCGACAAACTGATGAAAAAGGCTTCTTACAAAAGGGAATAGGCAAAGCCAACAACCCATGTATAAGGAATAGTCACTTTCATAACCCTCAATCTCAGTGAGCACATCTATACTAGTAAGTTAAATAACTCAAGGGAATGCTCCCAAGCGCTGGGTACTGTTGGCTAAACACTAACACTGATCTCTTGATCAGTTTTCAGGCACAGCTCAGGCATTATTAGGAGCTCAGAACAGGTAGGCATTCTCTTTGCGGGACCAGGAGAGTAAGCTAGTGTGGATGTATGGGCTGCTCCTTTCAAGTCAGCTTCAGAGAACATTCCCAGATCTATTTAATTTACAGCCACAGATTTGGCATCTGGAAGCACAATTCACCCCCGAAAAGGAGAAAGGAAGTGAAAGTCCCTACTCTTTGTTTTCCTTGTGTCTGCATTAAGAACTAATATGGTTAGCAGATATGCTGCCATACAGGTACCAGTATCGCAGTTTTTCCATGCAGACTGACCTCGTAGTGAGTCACTGTGTGAGAAGATGCACTGTGTGGAGAATAGGCATCGCTGTTCCTACCCCAGTGTTTGGCTCATTGCCACCGGGGACCTTTTTGCTGTGAGATGCCGTTGCAATTTCCAAAAGATCATGAGAATTTGGGGGTGAATTGTTCTTGCTTCAGTCAACAATTCAGTTTCCCTTCACTCTGTCTTCAGGGCGAGCTACTCCCTCCCTGTCAGATTTGAGGCTGCTGGCATGGTTTGTATCTGCTGAAGAGATAGCACATTTAGTTGTCAGGAACTTGAATACCATGATAGCAGAGAAAAATGAGAGTGTTGGGATGACAGACAGTAAATAGGAAATGATGGGTGCTGAGAGCATTCACTGACCATCTGTATACAGCAGAATGGTCATTCTGGGCTGAGGAAATAANTTGTCAGGAACTTGAATACTATGATAGCAGAGAAAAATGAGAGTGTTGGGATGACAGACAGTAAATAGGAAATGATGGGTGCTGAGAGCATTCACTGACCATCTGTATACAGCAGAATGGTCATTCTGGGCTGAGGAAATAACAATTACATTTGAATTATGATGCAAAGCTGAGATGACTTACTGACTTCAGATGGGGAAGGCCAAATTTTTGGTATTGCATGATAAGTATGTCGCATCCCTACAGCAGTGCCACACTAAAATCAGAACTTTGAAGCAGAAGAACTCAGTTTTATCTGTGGGGTCCGCAAAAGAAAGCGGTATCCTGGTTAATTTTCAAGCTGCACATGCTATTTCCTCTCCTATGTAAAGCCATTAACTGGATCCTACAAAACAGTATCCTTTTAATTGTCCTTGAATACAAGAATTATTTAACAGGCTGCCCATATTCTAATACCATTACTTAGTCCTCAGATTTGCCTTTGCCTCTTGGTACCTTTATCATCAAGGAAGTTTCATAGAAGTTAGTGTAGGTGGTCAAAAGGCAGTGATAGTGTCTGCAATGGAAGGAATGCAAACAGGGTGGGAGTACAGTTACAATGCTGCTGGTGAATATCACCATCCTCTGACCTATGTCTTGCCCACAAAGCTGTAAAAGAGGCTGTAGAATTGCAATATGAAGAAAGTCTGCAATCTTGGAGAAGACATGGACTGCTTTCAAAAAACACAGTTTGGTTGACTGAAGGCATTCAGGACAACCACTGTAAGAAGGCTCAATTTCAGCATTTCAAGTGTCCCTGTTGTTACTGCTGAAGTTTGTGACCATCTGTGAAAAAAGAGAGGAAGAAATATATTAGAAGCAAATGAGACACAGAAGGCACGCCTGTTACTTTTGAGCAGTTAGCTACAAAGGCAGTTGCAAAATCACATCACAGTATGCGTTAAGGACAGCCTTAAGAGTATATTAACCGTCCTGTTTTGTGGGGGTTTTGCTTCAGTTTTAAGTGATTGATAATATATTGTACGACTTTATGAGAGAAATGTCCTTCTGGGAAGAATGAATAAGTATTCTGCGAAGGAAAGCAAAATATTAACTTCTGAAAAGTTAATACACAGGACATTGCAAAACTAGCAACACAAATCATAGAATCATAGAATCATAGAATGGTAGGGGTTGGAAGGGACCTGTAGAGATCATCTAGTCCAACCCCAAATACCTCAGAAGAAAATCATTTAAATTGGTATGTTCCAACAGCTCCTGCTGACTGGCACATCTGTAAGTATTATACCTGTGGCTTTTTTTTTTTCCCTCTGAGGCTGAATGTAAGTGCTTTCTTGTTATGTTACACCTAAAACTAAGTTCGGAATAGTAATTTGTTATACGTATTGGCTTCTGGGATACAAATCTTGGCATCTTTTTTTCTACATGATCCTTTTGCTATCCATTTTTTCTGGCATAGGAGCTACTTACTGTCTTGAAGCAATTTCTTACATTTCTTTTAGTGGTTTTCATTCATTCCCTCCCATGCATCAAGGGTCACAGGCTCATAACATTCTTGGGCCTTTGATAGACACCTCCTTCCTCCTTGTTTTCTTCTTCCGACATAAAATGAGAATGCCTCTTACAGATATCCTAAATGAGGCCAATGAATAAAACAAGTTAAGAAATATATTTTTAGAGATTTATCAAACACAAGAAGATTGGTGAGAAAATTTTTAAAAATTTTCTGTAAAAATCTTCCCAGAAGTAATAAACCCAAACAAGTATCACCATGGCTTTTCTAATAGCAATTTAGAGTCAGCAGAGTGAGTGCAGAGGTAATTTTCTAGGCTTCAGATGATGATAGGAATTTCTGGTCTATCCCAAGAATTAAGTGTAAAATAAACAGAATGTAAATAAGAACGAATGTTCCCAAGCCTGTTCTGGTAAAGACTGATCTTAGCTGATGTGTCTTTCATGAAGATGTTAAAGGCTCACAGAAAGCTGCCGACTGACATTGCTAAAGACCTAGAAATGCTACTTTCTGAGCTGACTAGAGACGGTCACAGAAAGCTGTCCTACCAATCTGCAGAAAAAGAGCAGCCTACAGAGAGCACACCCACATGAACGTGGATGGTCCAGGGCAGTCTCTGCCCACACTCCTGGGCAGCCAGGCATACTCCACGTCTGTTTCAGAAGCTGTATGACCAGGATCGTGGGGCTCTTTATTCAACACCCACTACCTCTTATTGACTTTAATGCAGATATACATCAGGGCAGGTTTTCATCCTCCCATCACAGAACAGAGATCTGCCTGTGTACATCCCAAGTAGATGTGTCCCCAGGAATATACAAGCACAATTTAAACTGCTTGAAAATATTTTCAAGGTTACGCTGGGAAACGAAAGGCTTTCTGTGCCAAGGAAAATTTGAAGCTCTGCAAATAGCGAAGGATGGCCAGGCAGTCTCATTTTTTGAGTCAATTCAAAGCCTCACCATCTGACCCAGCAGCAAACTAGCTCTCTGTCCACCTCAGAATTCAGACACAGCATGCAAATAATTTGTTTTAGACTCTACGGCTGGAAAGCTAGGTCATTTTGGATTGGATTTTTACATTGTAGGTTTACTTTACAATTTTATTCATAAAAACCTTGCAGTCCAAATAACTGGTTACTGGATAGCTTGCAAGGATAATTTTAAATCGTCCATGTATTGTGTTTGAATGCTTAGGCATGATTTTCAGTAATGTATCGGTTTATGTTGCTAGAAATTCCAACTACTTGCACTGCCAAAAGCATGCATTTTGGGAATAATTGGGGGTTGCTAATAATATTATCTTCTCTTTTTTCTTCTTTTATGCTTTTGATTGCCCATGCAAGTTGTACTTGTAAATTGGCAGGATCCAGAGGTGCTTTTATTTGCTCCCTGCTGTCAAGCACTGGAAAGGGAGAGGAGGGAGGTTACAATCATGGAAATAACTTTATTTCAAGAACCATCATGCTTTAATATGATACCTTAAGTGAGTTATTGCTTTATTCAGACCCGTTTTATCTGAATCCTGAAGAGCACCTGGGATGTGCTGTATCTTTGAACTTTGTCCAACGCTGATCTGTGGTCTAGGTACATTCAGAACTTCCTTGCCTCAGGCCATGCTAGATGGCCATTGTTACAAGGTTCTCATGCACATCCTAGCACAGATGGCACACAATCCTCCACAACACCAATAAATTCAAGGCAATCTCGGGTATTTCTTTGGTTTCCTTTGCAGTCTCTAGTACTGCCCATCTCTGACATTGCTCCATGTTCTGTCATTTTCCAAGTCTTGCACTGTTTTGTCAGTACCCCAAGCTGCTTATGCTCCAAAAGATTAAAATGCACTTCCCTTGTCCTTTTTCTCCTCTGGCTGATGTGCATATTTCTTCTCATAACCGCAACAGAAATAAAGACAGAGCCACACTCACAGATGCAAAAATAAACTCAAGAGATGTCTTCTAATTACAACAAAGATACGGGTGAGGTCAGTGAGATGGGTCAAGAGAGGAGTTCTTCATTCCTAACAATTCCTTTCTAAAAAGGTTTAAAATTTTGTCTAAAATAATTACTACTATTGGTGAAAAAACAAAAGACTGCTGGTAATGGTACATGCTGTGTAACTCTACACAAACTCAAAAGCTACAGCTGCTGGGATGGGCTATAATCATAGAATCATAGAATGGTAGGGGTTGGAAGGGACCTCTAGAGATCATCTAGTCCAACGCCCCTGCTAAAGC